>LPNX011200389.1:29427-165380 GCA_001517045.1 Pseudotsuga menziesii
GTCAGCACTATAATACCCCAAGGGTCAGCAAGAAATAAGTGATAATATCAGTACAATGCATCCATATGCTTCATAAACAAAAAGAACAAGCAAAGAATATCAGAGATACCCTAAGCACCTGTGTATCAATACATAATAATCCTCTCATAAGAGAGGTGTAGTAATACCCGTTAGCAATGTCCCTAGAGAATATAACAAGAACCCAGAAATCTGATCTAAGCAAGGAGAGTGACTCTTGTATATCCTGTAATAGCTTGCTCAACAAAATATCTGATAATAGATCAAAGAATCCATGAGATAAAAACTGTAATAGAATGAGCAAATTCTAAAAAAGTTGTGATGAGTCTACCCCAATAATCTCATTCTCATATGATTCAGTAAGTAAGAGATGGCCCGAATCCAAGTGCAACCCTTCCTTGGATAAGATGTCTTCCCTCTTGTCATGTTCCCTATAGACATGACTGAAATCCACCCAAGTAAAAGAGGACATGAGAATTCTGGTGTTGTAGCACCAAGCCTCAAGGTTCACCATGTCAAGAGTGAATTCCTTTTTTGCCCGGTTTATAATCACAGTGGAATCGCCAAAGATATGTAGGTAAGGCAACCCAATATCCTTGGCGACCTGTAATGATGCCTAGAGTGCTAAGAGTTCAGCTCTAGTGATTGTGCAACTCCCACATCCAAGTTTAAAAGCTAGTAGGTGATGTTCATTCAACCAAAGACAAAAACCCGCTCCATCGATATTTTTTGCTGCTGCACCATCAAAAAAGATCATAGGAAAAATTGGAGTAGGAGGCTTCCCAATGTTCCTAATTTTATGCATGTGCTTCAGAAGAGGCTTATATGTATTAAAATCATCAAGAATAATATGTAAAAGGCCTACCATGACTGGATTCTGATCATCAAATAACTTACGGTTCCTAGCCTTCCAAATATTCCAAATAAAGAAAAGGGGCAGATATAGTAAAGTACCACTTTTGGATACCCAAATGGAGAGATTTTCCATAAAAGTAGGAGCATTCCAAGATATGTTCATATCAAATAAACATTTGAACCCCAAGATCAACACCTTCGGGAAATGACAACAAACAAATAGATGATCAACCGATTATGCTTCCCCATTGCAGAGACAGCACCTATTTGGACCGTCCCATCCTTTCTTGCACAAATTATCCCAAGTGTTAATTTTCTTATTGTAAGTGAGCCAAATAAAACACTTAATCTTATGGGGAATATTAAAGTACCAAATATTCATCATAATGTCATTTTCCATAACAGTCCTATGATTGGAAACAATAAGATCATAATCTTTCTTTGCTGTCACCTTTCCCATCTGTTCATCATACATCCATAACAATTTATCCTCAGTATGCCCAATCCTTATACCCCCATGAATCAGACCTTTAACATAGGAAGACCATTGAGCAGCCCAATCACCCTCCCAAAAGTAGGTCTGTGGCAGAGTACCATATGGGTCCATCAATACCACACACATCCAGGTTTTGAGCCTGAGCAAGATATGTAATCCCTAGATCAATGAGATATTCTCTGAGCTCCTCAGATAAGAAATACGGCGAGTTATGCCCAGCAATAGGGTCAATCCCACTTTAATATTTAATCCATTACCACCTTCCATCCCAGTTGGTAGGTAATCCACTCAAATATCCTTATAAACCCATTCCAAAAGTATGAAGTACCATTTACACAGAAAGTCTGGCCACGTATCCAGTCCTCAAGGGGTCTGTTCTTTAAGTATTTATGGGCAATAATTCTGCTCCAGAACCTAGTACCAGTGAGTAGCTTCCAAATACTCTTAAGTCTTAGAGAAATACCAAACCATTCAAGATTCTTGATATCCCAACCACCAAATTCAATAGCTAAGGAAAGAGATTCCCAGTTTACTAGATGATGATTCTGATGGCCTTCTAAGGTTCCCCAGAGAAAGGAGAAAATAAGTTTGCGTAGAACATTCAGTATGGATTTAGGACATCTAGCCAAAGCAAACCAATAGATAGCCAACCCTGTTAGCATAGCTTTAATAAGGACCACCCTACCACCAAGAGAAAGATACCTGTAGGTCCAGTTCTGGATTTTCCTTTCAAGTAGATCGATCATCCATCTCCAATCTGAGGTGTGGTACCCCAAAGGTTTAAGATGATAGCCCAAATACTTAAAGCCCGCAGTAAGAGGATCCATTATGAAAGGAAACATCTCGGCTATTTTTCCCCTGATATCAGTATCCACATTCTGATAAACGAAAGATGATTTTAATGAGCTAACAGACATCCCTGATGCTGAACAAAATAAATCAAGTGCACCTTTATAAGCACTCCATTCTTCAACAGTACCAACACCAATTAATATAACATCATCAATAAATAGCAAGTGTGTTATGGACAGATGAGGAGAGTATTGATAGCCCTTAATCAAGCCTTTGTATTGTGCATCCATAATAATACGATTGAGGCTCTCCATAATCAAGATGAATAAGAGGGGAGACAAAGGACAACCTTGATGTAGCCCCCTGGTGGCAGGAAAAAATCCGAGGGAGATCCATTTACTAATACAACATAACATGAGCTCGTGACACAACCCATGATCCAATTGACACCCATAAGGGGGATTCCTATCTGAATGAGCAACAATCTGATAAAGGTCTAGTTGGCTCTATCAAAAGCTTTAACCAGGTCCAATTTCAAAACCAAGACATTGGAATTCTTAGTCTTAATAGAATGTAGTAATTCCTGGGTAATACCAATAGGTCCAGTAATCTGTCTATCCTTGAGAAAACCAAATTGATGGGTTGACAAAGATCAGTTAAGGATAGTCTTAAGTCTGATGGTAGCAAGCTTGGATATAACCTTGAAGACCAGGTTACATAAAGAAATTGGGCGAAAGTCAGCAAAAGTCAAGGGCTTTTCACATTTAGGTATCAGGGTCAGAAAGGTAAAGTTAAGGGCACCCGTAACTTTTCCATGTAATCTGGCCTGCTCCACAGCCAGAACCAAATCCTCCCCCACCAGATCAAAAAAGGCCAGAAAGAACTCAACTGGCCACCCGTCAGGCCGTGTGCTCTTATCCTTCTTAAAGCCCTTAAGCACAGCTTCAACTTCTAGGGTCGATATGGGCTTAAGAAAACATTCAATATCTTCATCGATAGTCATGTGCGGAAAGAGACTGATGACTTTAAGTTGATCAGCAATATTAGAGGACTTGTCATCACTAAAAAGGTCACTAAAGTGCTGTTTACCAAGTAACTTAAGTGCCCGGTCCTCAGAAACAGATTTTCCATCCTGATCATCTAGGGACCAAATAGTATTAGCATTCCTTCTGGTAGATGCAAATGAGTGAAAAAATCTCGTATTTGCATCCCCCTCCTTTATCCACTGTACCCTACTCTTCAGCCTATGAGTAGTAATCTCACGGGCCCAATATTTACCCTTCCTTTCCTGAAGAGTTTTCCACTTTTCAACATTTGTTGCCGATATAATACCAGAGTCCTCCAGTAATATGTCTGAAATACCTTCATTTATTTCCAAAATCTACTGCTTCCTTTCAAGGTTCTTCACCCTTTCCCAGTCCTTTACAGAACCTTTAAGTCTATGCAACTTCAAGGTAAGTACATCCATATGGAAATAGTCATCCATATCTAGAGGAGCCTTCCAGGAGGAGAGGACCAAACGAGCAAAATCCTCCTCCAACAGCCAAGCTCTATTAAATTTGAAAGGCCAACAATGAGTACTGCATTTCGGGCCCCATTCCAGACAAATAGGGTAGTGATCTGATACATCAGATGGAGTAGCCCAAGTCCTATAGAAGGAAAAGCTAGGAAGGAGAGACTCAAATAACAAGAATTTGTCCAGCTAGGAATGAGAGTTCATAAAATATGACTTGAAATCCCAAAGATAAATCATAATGTATATGATTTTTAAACTTAAATAAATCTTTAGGAATTTTAGTATAGAAATCATATAAAAGGATTGTAAATCATAATGTATATGATTTTTAAACTTAAATAAATCTTTAGGAATTTTAGTATAGAAATCATATAAAAGGATTGTAAATCATAATGTATATAAGTTTTAAAAGTAAATAAATCCAATTTCTTTAAGCATAAGCTTAGTATAGAAATCTTATACATTAGAAGTTTTTAGGAACATTTAATATTTCAATTTAGTTAATTCTCCGCAAGTCATGGTTTCTGTCACAAACTTATAAAAAAAAACTTTTATTTCTTTATTTGAGTAAGTTGCCGTAACATGTAAAATATGGACGTAGCATGAAATATTTGTCATTATGTGTAAAATAATTGATACTTGATTCTTACTTGAATGGGAAGGTTATACTTTATATGGCGTTTACATACGGGTGACGACGACCCTAATGCCACACCTTAAGGTGATCTGATTACTGCTTTGTATGCTTAGGGTAAACATTGGTTTTTGCTAGGGGTTATAAACCTAAAGGCTATGGCTTAGTCCTAGCAACCAAAACCTAGTTCCAAACACTAGAAAGAGGTTAATGAAAAATGGTCTTAGCGTAAGCATCGTTTAAAGGTTTGGTGATGAAATAAGGTTTGGGGACTATGGTGTTAAAAACCATAGTCATGATCCCACTTAGACCTTTGCAAAAAACATTATTGATGTTATAATATGGTTTGACCCATAATATTATCGAGAGATACAAGGTGAATTCCACACATACATTTTAGTTTGTCCTTGGGGCATTAACTCTTCCCTGGCTCGG
The DNA here is from genome assembly GCA_001517045.1 of Pseudotsuga menziesii. NCBI lineage: Eukaryota > Viridiplantae > Streptophyta > Pinopsida > Pinales > Pinaceae > Pseudotsuga > Pseudotsuga menziesii. The sequence goes on from LPNX011200389.1 coordinate 34,174, forward strand.
AGTTGACAATGCATCCAAACATTTAATGGCAAGTTAATATGCATGTTCGAGATGGATCTTAACCCTCCATTTGTCACAATTGCTAGAAAGGGTTTTGACATGGGTTTATTATGGTTTTTACTTTGTTTGGGGTTTTCATTCTCGTGCTAGTTGGTTTGTAACTATTCTTGGAAGAAAATCTTGACCATTTCAGGGTTTCTTGCGCATCTTCATCATGTGTCTTACAAAGTTTTGTTAATGAAAGTTATTTCTTGTGTTTTAAGGCATATATGAAGGTTTTTATCAGTATTAAAAGATTCCATTATGGCCTCGGCCCTACTGGTTCATCGTGGAAGGAGAGAAATTGAGCCTGCTCGATCTTACCGAGCCTTTTAACAAGGTAATGCAACAATCTTATTTCTTTTTCCTTTGTCATATTAAATCTTTGATTCACATGCAATTTATCTGACTTTGGTTTTCCCCTCATTTCCAGGCAGAGGAGCGATAAGGGCATCCACGAGGAGCTGACACCTGCCCCTCTCTGCATTCGTATAAGGTGAGGTTTTAAACTCTGTTACTATCATTCCTTTTACATTTTTCAATAATTATGAAAATGTGTTAACTACATTATGTGTAATGCAGGTTATGAGAAGGCCGACGAGAGTGGTGACAAGGTCACCTCTTCTCAGGCCTATTACTTTAAATGACAAAGGTGAAGATAAAGCACTACTCTGTTTAAACATGATCCAAACCAATCTTTTCTTAGCAAGAAACTAACATTAATCACTTTGTTTGATTTTGGATGTAACCTCCCAGCGTGGATGTTTCTCGATCTGCATCAATTGTCCTCCAACAACCAAGAGGTAACCTGGGTTAAATTAATAGTTAGATTGCAGTGGTTCTTAGTTGCATTCGTGGACCGTGTAGGAACACGTATTTCGCCACTATTACAAAATAAGTTGGGAATGTGTATTTATTAAGACCTTATGGGTCTTTATCTTTTAGAAAAGGCTTCACATCCTCTCTTTTGTTTACATTGTTATACTATTCCCTCAAATGTATACCTTGTGGGCTAAATCAAAATGATGGATGTCATTTTTGGAATTACAGCCACATATTGTTTATCCATTGGCCTTTTTTTATGAATTTCGCATGGATATTATCATTTGATATTCACTTGAGTTGTAACTCTTTTGGGAAAATCCATGTGGAACACGGTTTGGATACCCATGAGAAGAGATTGGGTGTGTTTATATTTAATGACTGTATTAAATTTATTTTCTTAGTTCCTGCTAAAATTGATTGTGTATTTATTAACTAGATCTATGAGATATTGTAACAGATTTATAACGAGTCTAAAAATTGATTTAGTATAAGGGGTTTTCCATCCGAATTCAGTCGTATAATTGTTAGTTATTAAATTTAGTAATCACATCTGTATATTATGGTTTTTATTCGATATATTTATTAATGCGGTCATAGCAAGTCTCGATCAACATTTGGATGATTTGGGGTTTATATGAGATAACTTTCAGGTTTACTCTTATGAACTTAGAGATTTGGTTATGTGACTTATAGCTTGGATGTTGGGAAGGAAAATCCTCTCGGCTCTACTCTGTTTATCCTAGAAATTTATAAGTGACAGTCTAGACTCTTTATTTTGTTTACTATTTATACAATGGAATTTACTTTCAATAATGTCGTCGTAATTTATATACTTTAAGGAAAGTGTCGTAGCCATAAGAACTCTGAAACAAGGTTTTCATTTAAATAAGTTTTGATTTGAAACAGCTTAGAGGATAGAGATGAACTCTGTAAGAATACATCGACTTCTAGGGAAAGATTAGTTTAACAAATACATTTAAAATATGTTAATAGAACATATGCATGAATAAATTAAAACATTTAACATGATCTATAATGGTTTTTCATTCAGATTTCCTAATTACTCTAACATTACACCCATTCTTATTCAGAACTCTGAGTCAGGTATGGATTCCCAACCAGAGATTCAATAAAATATACTAAGACCGTATATCTATGATTTCTCTACTAATAAATATCAGTTTACATTAAATCATAACATAAGATAGGAAATATAATAAGAACATATGCATAATACCATTTACTGTAAAATGCAATTACGATTCATATCTAAACTTGAACTTTATATTAACAAGATTAAAACAAATAACAAATAGAATAGGGAACCTTACACCATAGCCAAGAAAACAGACTCTGAAACAGTTCCCCCCCCCCCCAACCAAATCCTAGAGCAGCCAAGTCTCACTTGCTCCAAAACCCGCNAACCACAAGGACAAAATCCAATCAATGCGCCATCTCTTGCATTAACATGAGTCAATTCTTCGTCTATTGTTAGCCTCTTTCTTATCAAATGGACATACTATTATATAGTATTTTGCCTAGGACTTCGTCAGTTATGAGCCTCCTTCTCTTTAGCAGTCCACAAGGAGTCTTGACCTGATTTTGGGGAGGTTGCCTCGTGCATCACTTGAGTTCTCACTCAGCAACTTTCGCCACTTGTTTAGAAAACACTCTGTAATTATTAATAAAAATAATTCATTACATCTATGTTGACTTTCTAGTCAAAATATTAAAATAAAATAAAATATTCAAGTAATAATAGTTTTCATTTGTTCGGTGTGTAGTTAATGGGATGAGCTTCTAATGAAACTATCTTATTTATTTTTCCTTCCTCAGTTTAAATCTTTGCTTCACATGCAGTTTATCTAACTTTGGTTTCCCCCTCATTTGCAGGTAGAGGAGTGATAAGGGAGTTCAGGAGAAGCCAACCCATGGCCCTCTCTGCATTCGTATAAGGTGAGGTTTTAAACTTTGTTTTCATCATTCTTTTTACAATTTTCAATAATTATGAAAATGTTTTAACTGCATCAAGTGTGTAATGCAGGTTATGAAATGTATGAGAGTGGCGAGAGGGTCACCTCCTCTCAAGCATGTTACTTTAAATGCAAAATGTGAGGATAAAGTTGTACTCTGTTTAAACTTATCCAAACCAATCTTTTCTTAGAAAGCAACTCACATTACTCAGTTTGTTTGATTTTGCATGTAACCTCCTGACCTGGATTTTGCTCAGTTTGCATCAATGTTCTGCCAACATCCAAGAGGTACGGGTTAAATTAATAGTTAAGTTGTTGTGGTTCTTCACTCGGTTCACGGACCATGTAAGAAAAGGGCTTTCGCCACTATTGCAAGATAAGTTGGGACCGTGTATCTATTAAACCCTTATGGGTCTTCATCCTACAAAAAAGACTTCACGACCTCTCTTCTGTTTGTAGTGTTATACTATTCCCTCAAATGTATATGTTGTGGGTTTAAAAAAAACGGTGGATGACATTTTTGGACTTACAATCATGTACTGTTTATCGATTGCATTTTTTTATGAGTTTCACATGGATATTATCCTTTGGTATTTGGTTGAGTTGCAACCCTTTTGGGAAAATCCATATGGCACACGGTTTGGATACCCGTGATAAGAGATTGGGTGTGTTTATATTTAATGACTATGTTAAATTTATTTCTTTAGTTCTTGCTAGATCTAATTGTGTATTTAATAACTAGATCTGTGATTTATTGTAACAAATTTATAACGAGTCTAAAATTCGATTTAGTATAAGGGGTTGTAAATCTAACTTAAGTCGTATAACTGTTAGTTATTTGATTTTGGTAATCAGATCTAGATATTATGTTTATTATTGTATATATTTATTAATGCGATCGTAGCAAGTCTCGATTTGCATTTGGATGATTTGGGGTTTAGACAAGATAACTTTCAGCTTTACTCTTATGCACTTAGAGATTTGTTTATGCGACTCATAGCTTGGATGTTGGGAAGGAAAATCCACTCGGCTCTACTCTGTTTATCCTAGAAATTTATAAGTGACACTGTGCACTCTTTATTTTGTTTACTGTTTATAAAATGAAATTTCCTTTCTGTAATGTTTTTGTAATTTATATACTTTAAGGAACTTACCGTAGCCATAAGAAATCTGAAACAGGGTTTAATTTAAATATAAGTTTTAATTGGAACAATTTAGAGGACAAAGATGAACTCTATAAGAAGACATCGACTTCTAGGGAAATATTAGTTGAACAAATACAATTAAATTAAGTTAATAGAACATATGCATGCATAAATTAAAGTGACATTTAACCAGATCTATAATGTTTTTTTGTTCATATTTCCTAATTACGCTAACATTACAAGTTCCATTCTTATTTAGAACTATGATTCTGGTATGGATTCCCAAAGAGAGAATCATTAAAATATACTAAGACCATATATCTACGATTCTTGTGCTAATTAAAATCAGAATCATAACATAAGATATGAAAGATAATATGAACATATGTGTAGTACCATTTATTGTAAAAATTAATTAGGATTCATATCTAAACTTGAAATTTACTTTAACAATATTCAAACAAATAAGAAATAGAATAAGGAACCTCACACCACTGTCGAAAAAAAACCCAGAAATGGTCGTTCCTCCCAACCAACTCCTAGAGAAGCCAAGTCTCACTTGATCCAGAACCCTCGAGCTTGTTTGTTGAACCACAAGGAAAAAATCTAATCAATGTGCCATCTCTTGAATTAACAAATCAATTCCCCGTCCATGGCTAGCCTCTTGCTTGCTATGAGCCTCGTTCTCTTCAGCACTCCACAAGGAGTCTTGACTTGATTTTGGAGGATGCCTCACTTGAGTTCTCACTCAACAGCTTTGACCACTTGTTCAACAAACACTCTTTAATTATTAATAAAAATAATTCATTACATCTATTTTGACTTTCTAGTCAAAATATTAAAAATAAATAAAACATTGAAATAAGTATATATATTAGAATTTTGGGGTGGACTACCATCTATGTTGTTTCATCTATCGATGAGAATCAGACAAGTGTACTGTCCAAATTGATTATATGGGCGTCGTCCAAGATTAAACTAGAATGGGACAAGTGTACTGTTCAGATTGATTCTATGAGCGACATCCAAAATTAATAATTTTAAAAAGATAAAAATAGCTTAATTAACATGTGATAAGTACAGTTAGTAACAGTTGTAAAAATTAAAATTAATCTCCAACTGTTAGATTATTAAATACAACTACTAACTTAACTCCATCGATTATTAAATACAACTATTAGCTTAACTCCAATGATTCTAAAACTATTAGCTTAGCTTCAACTCTAATCATAGTTATATTGGATAATTATTATCTTAACTATTAGATACAACTATTAGCTTAACTCTGGTGATTCTACAAGTATTAGGCTTAACTTCAACTCTAATCACTTAAGGATTAGTCCAACTACATTTGACATTTAGTACTCTAGCTAATGTGCACTGATGTAAGAGTAGAACTCCTAATAAAATAGTTGGAACTCTTAATAAACTCCTCGAGAGTCCTAATAAACTCCTCCTAATAAGTACAATTCATGATAGTTGGAAAAAACAAACTTCAGCTTCAACTATTTGATTATTAGATGTACAACTATTCAATTATTAGCTTAAATACATTGATGATACAACTATTAGCTTAACTTCAACTTCAATCATGACTTTTACTTGAATTGCAATTGCCAATATATTAACTTTTAAATTAACTATTAGATACAAAGATTAGCTTAACTCCAATGATTCTACAATTAGTATTTTAACTTCAACTCTAATCTTGGTTATATTGGATAAATATTAGATTAACTTCAATGATTCTACAACTATTAGCTTACCAAGAAAACATCACTTCTAGGTAATCTGCACGTTATGTGAAGCACTTGGGAGTGAAGTTAATGTGGATAAGGCTTAGTCTAAGCTTTGTATTAACTATTAGATACAACCATTAGCTTAACTCCAATGATGATACAACTATGAGACTAACTTCAACTGTGAGCTTAACAACCATAAAGTAAGTAGTTCTTATATTAGCTTAACTATTAAATACAAGTAATTGACACATTCTTTAGTTAAAAAAAGCATTATCAATATGTGTATATCTCAAACATGTTAATTGTAATAATATGATTGGTGCTAGTAATAGTTTTCATTTGTTTGTGTTACAGTTTCTAAGCTGGCAAGTGAAGTTGATGGACCTAGTAGGTCTGTTCTTAGAGAGGATGACCTTGGTCATATTTGAAGAGCTTTAAAACTGCAGTCGAGATCATAAATTGAGAACATTCTTTATTTTCGAAGAGGTAATAGTTAATCTCTGAATTCAATTCTGTTTATCAATCGAATTTTGGTAAAAAGACGAGCTCAAATTGATTAATCAATGAAATTGAACCATTGAAATCAGTGCGATTTCCACAATATAGCATTTCAGTATCATCGATTCAACAAAATTTTTTACTTTTAAGCTATACAAAATCGTTATCGTAAGATCTCAACTCAAAAATCAAGGTAATCCTGAAAAAAAATAATCTAGAAAATGGCAGAATGTTGGGAGTTGATATCTTTGTCCCTGAAGTTGCCTACGGATTTTAAGAACAATGTTAATTATGATTACCAAAGCTGGTGATGGTGTCGTCGAGGCCAGTAAAAAACAAGTGGTGAAATTGTTCCGACAATCCACGTGCCCAATGGGAAAACTGTCGGACCCATTGCATTGATATTCGCGCTGGCGTAATGGATGCCATGACCTCGAGATACCGAAGAGGTCTATGGAGTTGGCTAAACTTTAGGCCATTTGCATTTGCATTTTTTAACCGTAAGTTTGGTTAAAATCTGACAACATGGTTTGGAGTTGAAAATGAGATTTTTATTGTAAAAATGGATTCAGGATTTTTGATTATTTTTGGGACATCCTGATTATGCAATTTCAATTACTAAAAACTACCATTTCAACAATTTCCGCTGAATTTTGACAAAAATACTCATCAGATTTTAGGTACAAATGGTAAAAAATTTAACTTACACCAAGCTCTATAGCTGGAAGCCAGCCTCGGCTAATCCATTCGTCCCGTCTATTGGTAATGGACTATGTGCGTGGGGCCTCGTGAAGGTAAGAGAAAAATAAAAAGAAATAAAAGGGCTATAAAGCGCCTAACGCCATCAATTCTGATATCTCCCTCCAGGAAAAACGATATAAGCTGAGCGCATTGAGCATAATTTGGGTTTGGTTTCTGAATTATTTGGGCGTCATTAATGGATAGGGGTTGTCATGATCAGATGAGTGATCTGATCGCCGCTCAGAACGTGTATGAAATTTGATTATAGTTAATATTTGTTTAGAATGAATTATTTTTAGTTCATAAAGGAGTGGTGTGTGAAGAAGTTGTTCTATGAGTTAAACTAAGGGGTATCTAAATAGTCAAAATCAGTGTTACTATAATTTAATTTGTGACATGAATAACATGAAAAGTAGTCTTATTACATGTTTTTGATTCACCAAGAGAGAAGATAGACTAGCACAATCATTGAACTTGTCCTAGTGAACATCCATAGATTATAAGTGAAATTGCATGAACAAGTTATCTTTTACATGTAGCCAATTTTGAACTACACTTATAAAATCATCCCATGTCTATAGAGATCTTAATGTCATGACAGACACATTATCTAAGGAGGCCCTTCTTTTACCTTCTCGGATTCTACATTTCATGGAATTTTATGAGGATGTATGCCATTGGCATGGCTCTGTCTTGCTCTACTGATTTAGATACTTCCCATTTCTTCTTTGGGAATTGAGTATGAGATCCATCATTTTGATTATTGATCGAGCAAGTTTAGACTTGATTGATGTTGCTGAGGTGATTCAAGATGGAGATTGGAAGTTCCTCATGTATTGCTTCTACGTTGTTTGTGGGAGTCTCCTTTTTATGTTCGAGTTGGGACTCAGCTTTTCTCATGGTTGTGGCCTTTCTTTTACTGTATATGTACTCTTGTTGAAGCACAAAGGTTACCTTTGATTCAGATGAATAACAAGGAAGTACTATTTTTCTACTGGAAAAAATCAATTTCTACATTACATTTGTTTCGTCTTATTTTAATTTAGAAAAACTATGCATATAGTACACCCCAAATTCTAAAATATAAATAAATATAATATATTTAAAATTATATTTTTTAATATATAAAATTAAATATAAGAAAAGAAAATTTGATAATTAATTAAAAAATCCAAATAAATTAAAATATATTCTATAGTAAGACTAATTATAAACAGTTAAATATTTAAATTAAGTACGATGAGATTCCCGCACGTTCCGATGAAGATATGTTATTTTGCGTTCGGTGCAGCACGAGAAGATTAGAGATTCCCGCACGGTCCGATGAAGATATGTTATCTTGCGTTGGGTGCAGCACGAGAAGATTAGGTTTAAAATATTAGAAACGCATCAAATATAGAAAATAGAGTGGTTTTTATTTGTTATTAGCTATGAATTTTGATGGAATTTTCAAAACATTGCTAGTTACAAAGTGTTTAGAGAAGATTTTGTGAGTTAAATTCACATAATTCTATTTTAGCAAAAAAAATCAAAATAGTCGCCCAGTTAGACAGCTCCTAGAAAATTCTTGGACGGCCAGACAAATCAGGATTCCCGCTGAAAATCAAAATCGTCTGCCACTTAGACAGCTCCATAGAAAATTCTTGGACTGCACGACAAATCCGGTAAAGACAAATAACATGTAAACAAGTGGATCCTGGAAATAACATGTAGATAAGAATGCCCATGGAAATTATTCAGTTTAAAGCAACCACAAAGCGAAAAAACAATAAACATCGTGCTTGATAGCTGAAGCAAGCTGCCCATGGAGTCCAACGGCCTTCCTCTGTATACTACACTGCAAATTAACTCCTTGATATGCAGACTTTATGCTTGCATCTACTTCGCAGCAATAATGGGTCTCATATATTATCGCGTTGTGTATATGCCAAGTGAAGGATATTGGCCTTGGATTGTAGTGTTTGTTTCAGAACTAGGGCTAGCCTACGGTTGGATTTTAGACCAGTCCGTCAGGTGGCGCCTTGTTGAGCGAAAAGTATTCCCCGAAAGACTTTCTCAGAGGTAATTCGCTCATATATTTTCAAGCACACCCACAACTTAATGTGATTATCATATGCAACGTCTTCATCGATATGTTCACTGGATTTTAATTGCTGTGTGTAAATGGACAGGTTTGAGAGCGATCTACCGCCTGTGGATATATTTATATGCACAGCTGATCCTATCAAAGAACCTCCACTGACTGTTATAAATACAGTATTGTCCGCACTGGCTCTAGATTATCCTGTAGAAAAACTGTCCTGTTATGTTTCTGATGATGGAGGATCCCCGCTTACATTTTATGCTCTCTTCGAAGCTTCACGTTTTGCAAAGATTTGGCTTCCTTTTTGCTATACGTACTCCATTGAAGACAGATCTCCAGAGGCATATTTCTCAAACGATTATGCTCTGGAAAATGAGAATCTGTCCTTTAAAACAGAATGGAAATATGTGAAGGTAGGGCGGTAGCAATTCAAAAATTTTATTTCTGTTTTTAACTTTGCTGCACATACTATATTTGGTTTATATACCTTAAGTTCATTTGTTTTGTTTGATCATTTCGATCAGGAAATGTACTTGGAATTGAAGGATTGTGTCAACAACGTTGTGGAGATGGGCAGTGTTTCAGAGGACAAACAGAAACAACACAAGGGCTTCAATGAATGGACTTCAGGAAGCACTTCGCGAGATCATCCCAGTATACTTCAGGTCATCCGTCTTATTGACTCGTAGGACGTGCTAAACACTTTAATTGAGATCATCAGTCTTACCAGATTGAAATTTCTGCTTATAATTATGTCAATGGTGTCTTCTCTATGAATTAATTGCAGATTTTGCTAGAGAAAGGAGAGAACAGCGACATTCAGGGAAATGATTTGCCGAATCTCATATACGTCTCTCGGGAAAAGAGACCTGGAATTCCCCACAATTACAAGGCGGGTGCTCTTAATGTTCTGGTAATATTTTTATGTCTACTGTTCTAATTACCAAGTAAGCAATCGATTATTAATAAGTTTAGAAATACAATCCGACTAAGGTCGCTGAAAATTACAGAACGTAATTTGTAATGTTCGCAGATTCGAGTCTCTGGTGTAATGAGCAATGCTCCCTTCATTCTCACTCTTGATTGTGACATGTACGCCAACAATTCTGAAGCGCTCCGTCAAGCCATGTGTTTTTTTATGGACCCCAAAACAGGTCAACAGTTCGCCTTCGCCCAATTCCCTCAAAGTTTCCCCGGCCTCACAAAGAACGATCTCTATGCAAACACTCACTTGAGGCTTGTCGAAGTGAGTATTATATGAATCTTTGAGGTTTGTGATACTAAGTTATGCAACCATGTACTTATAACTAAAACCTAATCTGGAGACCTTTACCTGCAGATCCAATTTAAAGGAATGGATGGTGTTGATGGTCCAATATACGCAGGCACTGGATGTATTCACCGTCGGGATGCCTTATGCGGGGCTGAACGATGGCGTACATCCTCGACTTCTAAAGCTCAAGCAAGTCCATCGAAGATGATGAAAGATGCGCGGGATCTTGCGAACTGCGCCTGCGAGGAGAACACCCTGTGGGGCAAAGAGGCAATTTCAACTTTCGGTTTTAGTTTGAATTCAACTTATAATATTCTCATCTTATATTTTTTTCTGAAAGTGAAGTGCATAAATTGCAGGTTGGCATGATTTATGGCTGTGCTGTCGAAGATGTATTGACAGGTTTCGTTATACAATCCAGAGGCTGGAAATCTGTTTACTGCACTCCAAGCCGCAAAGCCTTTTTGGGTGGCGCGCCGGTGAACTTGAATGATACACTCCTTCAAAACAAAAGATGGAGCGCCGGTTTGCTAGAGATTTTTTTGAGTAAGTTTTGCCCATACGTTTGTGGGATTCAACGGACAAGAATAGCCCAGAGAATGTGTTACGGTGTGTTCTGTCTATGGGCTCCGTCTTCTTTATACATACTTTGCTACGGTTTATTTCCTGCCCTCTTCATGCTGAACGGAGTATCACTATTTCCCAAGGTATTTTTTCTTAATAAAGTTTTCTATATTTCTGACAAACCAAGAACAAATAAAATAAAATGTCATTTGGGAGTCCTCTTTTCTGTTACTGATGACTATATGTATGTGGCCAATGGAAAGGTTTCAAATCCATGGTCCATCCTCTTTGCATCGTTAGCACTATCTGCATATGGGTACAGTCTAATTGAGTTTCTGTGGATCGGGGGTTCGTTTAAGAGTTGGTTGAACGAACAGAGAATGTGGATGATAAAAGGAGTGTCAGCCAATCTGTTTGCTTTAATCGAAGTTGTTTGCAAGATGCTTGGCGTATCGGAGGTAGCGTTCGAGGTGACTAGCAAAGTAGTGGACAGCGAAGCAGCCAAAAGATACGAGAATGAAGTGTTCGAGTTTGGTGTGAATTCTGCTCTGCTTGTTCCACCAGCAACTTTGACAGTAATAAACTTGCTATCGTTGCTGGGTGGATTGGCGCAATTCCTGCGGGAAGGGTACCCGGCTTTTGAGAGGATGGCTCTACAGTTACTTTTGTGCAGCTCCATAGTCATCAATGGTTATCCGATACTGGAGGCCATGTTTATGAGGAAGGACAAAGGGCGAATAACTACTTCCATTAGCCTTATCTCTATTTTTGTTGCAGTTTCTGCGTGTTCTTTAGCTTCCGCGCTCATTCCATCCTAGAGAAAGAACGCTCAAAGCTCTTGAAAATTGCTAATGAGCTGATAACTCTTAGTTTAGTTTAAAAGGTATGATTGTTATTAGTCTTTTCAAAATTAAATTTCTAGATATCATAAGCAATCGTTATTGAATAATAACACTGTTATTTATGTTTCAATGACTTATAGATGTCGACTGTAGCGGAATCATTCAATTTCATTTCTGCTTCAGTGAGTCATAGATATGGACTGTGGTGGAATCTTTCAATTTCATTCAATTTTTGCTTCAGTGAGTCATAAATATCGACTGTAGCGTAATCGTTCAATTTCATTTCTGTTTCAGTGAGTAATGGATCTGGACTACTTTGGAATCATTCAACGTCGGCCGTGAAACATGAGTCATGACTTGTTTTTTTGTCTGTCTTTTATAGACATGAGAATATTATTGACTTAGATCCACAGGGAGTTTTATGTATGACAATTTGCTTTTAGAATGTGCTGGGTATGTCTGGACTACTTTGGAATCATGAGGATGTGTTTTTGTCTCCTTTTTTTTAATGAGAATCCCTTTTTTATGAGTTTTATGTATGACAATTTGCTTTTAGAATGTGCTGAACACCCTCTGCATTTATAGTTTACACGTCTTTTCGTTGATATATATATATATGTTGGTCAAATTAGTTTAAATATCTATATTTAATACCCCAAATCAAATAACTATTTTTAAAGTTTTTAATCTATTTTAAGGTCATACACTTTTGCTCAACTTCAATACAATTTCATACACTTTTGCTCAACTTCAATACAATTTCATACAGGTTGTTATTGAATAATCAAAGATATCTAAAATCAACATGGTACTATAACAAGTGCAACGTGTGTCCAAGTCCCTGCCATAATATATGATGTTTTATGGTTGTATTTGCACAAACTACAAAAATCATGCAGTTTTTTATTATATTGTTAAAGTCTTGTGAGAGGCTCATCAAAGTATGCAAGAAGTATGATGTTTTATGGTAGTATTTGTACAAATTACAGAAATCATCAGTTTTTTATTATATTGTTAAAGTATTGTGAGAGGCTCATCAAACTATGCAAGGATGTTAGGGAGAGGGATGTCAGGTCTGAATTTTGATGTTTTATAAATGAACATGTTAAGTGTGATGGGTATGTTGATTGGTAAAAGGTCAATCTAACGTCTAATAATTTGCATAACATGTTATCATTTTTAATATTTCATAGAAGGTAAGAAATAGCATAGACCTTGTATGATGGGGACAACCACTCACAAGGAGCCGATATTGTAATGTGTAGGATCTCTCCACACTACCACATTGGAAATCAGATGGAGCGTGCCAAGAATGTATAGTAGATGTCTGATATAGACTCAAACATTAACTAGAGTGAAATAGCAAAGATAAACCCATAAATATTGTGCACTTGGGGAGGGGTCCATGATTAATGCTAGCCTCCAACTACCCTCATTCTTGCTTCAAATTTCATTTTAATAGATTGTATTTGTTATTGTCCTCCAACAATTTCAATTTCCAATGGCCCATGTCCCATTAGCTTTCCTCCTATATGGGTTTGATCAACTTCTTCTTATCATGTGTACGATGTGTATAATCATGAAATCGAGGGATACCATGGTTCCAGTATTTAACAAGGTTAAACCTCTTAATCTCCATTGGACAAAAAGGATAGTATGCTCAAGCCCGACAAAAGCATAACATCTTAATCTCCATTGGACAAAAAGGATAGTATGCTCAAGCCCTATGAAAACATGAAGAAGAATGAGGATGCCACATCAATAGTATTAAGGAATGGAGAGAGGCTAATTTTGTTGCCACAAATATAAACTACTTTCAAGCAAGTGGCTTATAATGGGTGGGAATTTCTTACTATCTCAAATTGATATATATATATATAAACTTACATTAGTGGTATTGCAGAGTGTATAAACTAAGTAGCCCATCTACAGTTGGCTTTATGTTTTTTTTTCTTGTTTCTTTTTCTTATGATAGATGTGGTATTAAAGCTTTATCTACATTTTTTTTCTTTGTAGATTATGAGTAGCAGTTAATTTTGAATAGTTATACTCATCCATTCTACAATATGTTTTTGGTATTCTGTATATCTTTTATTATTTTTATAGGTAATGTTTAAAAATTTTACTAAATTTTTTTTTTAGAAAATTAAAAAAATTATAATGATAAAGTAGTAAGAAGAATTGACACACATACATATGAGGAAAACTTAAAATAACAGATGCGCAAACAACTATTTATCATAAAAAAAAATGATAGGCAAAAGATATTTGAAATTCTAGGCCTCGAGGGAACCACTCCCAATACCCACACGGCCACCCTTGTAATAAGGCTTCACACTGTAAACCAATCGGCATGAAAAAAAAAACAATTTTTGTATTAATTAATAAAAAACTAATTTAAAACTTTGGTTAAAAGAATATATTAGATTAGAGTCAACTAAAAATAATACCGAAACAATTAGTACCCTGCGAAAACAATAAGTACCCTGCCTTTGCATGGACTAATAATAATTCAAGGTTCTCTTACTCAGCTAGAACGTAGTCCCATGTTTATTATCATTTTAAAGATTCTAAAGGTTTCGAATATATCCCAAGCATATTTTTTTTTACTTTGTTAATAAAAAAAAGTTTTAAGTTTAGGTTAACATAAATGTTGTAAAGTTGTTCAAGATACTCGTACTCGACAAAGTCGATCGAACATATTCATGCACATTCAGATGTAGAGGTTTAAGTAATGAAGTGTTAATTATTGCAACAGAAAAGGAGATAAACGCACTCGATTTAGGGGGCGTTTCTAGATTGCATGAACACAAAACATCTTTGGAAAAGCCATAGACCAATATAAAGATGAGTAAAGATAGAAAAGAAAACATAGTGGCTTATTATGTTGGAAATATTGATCACTCGCAGATCCGTACCTGACTCTCAGCCGACTCTGTTAGAGTCTGTATCAGTCAAGATCTTATGAGTCAGTCTGACAAGAGGGTAGGGTCAATAATTCGGCAATGTAATCTAGTCAAATTTATTCCTGCAGTTAAGTTGTTAGGTAAGATGGTTATTACAGTCTTTAATGGAGAGTCAGTCGACTCATGTAGAAGCAATTTTCAGGTTGCCTATAAATAGTAGAAGCAAGTTGTAAATCAAGTTAGACAGTAGAGAGAACTCTGGGTGAGAAAGAGAAAACTCTGAACACAGAGTGAAGTTGAAGCTCAAGCTTCTGTGTATGTGATTCAGTCGAAGAGTCAAAGCTCTGTAAAAGGACCAGTCGCTGAGCTGGCAAGTCTGGATAGACAAGCTTGTAATACCTTTGGTAAGATGGTTATTACAGCCTTTAATGGAGAGTCAGTCGACTCATGTAGAAGCAATTTTCAGGTTGCCTATAAATAGTAGAAGCAAATTGTAAATCAAGTTAGACAGTAGAGAGAACTCTAGGTGAGAAAGAGAAAACTCTAAGCACAGAGTGAAGTTGAAGCTCAAGCTTTTGTATATGTGATTCAGTGGAAGAGTCGAAGCTCTGTAAAAGGATCAGTCGCTGAGCCGACAAGTCTGGATAGACAAGTTTGTAATACCTTTGTTATTTCTGCATAGTTATATATATATATATGAAATAGTTTAATTTGGCCACACATTATTTCCATATTTACTTATGTAAATGTCTTTTACCATTACGGTTGAGTGAAAGAACAAGAACCCATAAATTTCTCACTCCCTGAAAGTTCCAGGTTTTATGGCACATTGGTCGATTCAAGTCTTCCTACATATTTGGGCATATGTTTTTATAAGTTTTTTGGATTTGTTAATGTGTCCATTTTACTTCATCTTACTCATAGGTGAAAAGCATTTGTAATTTCTTAAGTCTCTTAGACTAAGAAAAATACTCTATAGATTTCGACCAAAGTAAACCGAAAAGGTTAGTTGAGTAAGCTGACTTGAGAGGTCGAAGAGGTCAGTCGACTTGAGTGGTCGAAGAGGTGAGCCGACTTAGAGGTCGAAGTCAACCGACTTCGAAGTGACAAGTGGGCAAGGTAAAATCAATCGGTAGAACCGACAAGTAAGTTGAAGTAAATCAGCCGAGTCGAAAGGCCAACCAAAGATGATAGACTTGTCTAGTCGGGAGATAGACAAGTTTCACCCAACAAGTGAAAAAGTGAAAAAGAGGTCGGCGTGAAAAAAGTAAAAATTAAATTTTAATATTAACTGAGCGGTAAACTCAATTTTAGTCAGCTTGGTTTTGGCTAACTGGTATCAGAGCAAGGTTTATATCAGAGCAAGGTTTAGGAAATAAATATTCTCTTAAAAGGTGGAAATTAATTTTCTAAGGAAAGTTAATTAAAAATGGCTTCCACTTCTGTTTCATTACAAACTCCAATTTTTACAGGAAAGAATTATGAATATTGGTCTTTAACAATGAAGGCTTTATTCAGAGGTCAAGATGTCTGGGAGATAGTCCAGCATGGTTATGCAAAACCAACAGACATGACAACATATAACAATCTCACACAGGTTGAGAAAGATGTCTTGAGGGAACAGAAGAAGAAAGATGTAAAAGCTCTATTTTACATACATCAAGCTATGCATGAGAGCATACTCCCAAGAGTAGCAGCAACAACTAAATCTAAGAAAGCATGGGATACATTGGAAACTGCCTATCAAGGTTTGGATAAGGTAAGGACATCCAAGCTATAGATTTTGAGAAGAGATTTTGAATCTCTGTCCATGAAAGATTCAGAGAATGTAGACACATTCTACACCAGAGTTGTTGGTTTGATAAACCAACTGAAATCTCATGGAGAAGCCATAGAAGACTGAAGGGTTGTTGAAATTTTTTTCAGAAGTCTTCCCCCAAGATATGAAAACTTGGTTGTCACCTTCGAATAACACACAGACATGTCGACATTTACCATTGATGAGATGCAAGCTTCACTCATCAATCATGAACATAGACTCAATAGAACACAAATGTCATTGGAAGGTGCATTTGCAGCACAGTCATCCATAAGTCGTGGTAGAAGCAGGGGGAGAAACAACTTTAGAGGCAGAGGAAGAAGTTCTTCAAGAGGAGGACGAGGTAGAAGTCCTGCAAATGTCAGTGGTAGAGGAGATAATCAGAACCCAAGTCATCCAAGTGGCCAGAGGTTTGATAAATAAAAAAAAAATTCAATGTCATTATTGTAAGAAGTTTGGTCATTATGCATATGAGTGCAGGAAGAAACAATATGACCAAGGAAGGAAAATCCCAAATCAGTCGACTAGCACCAGCACTTCGACAAGCGCAATGTTAATAGCATCGACATCTCCACTCGAATGCAATGCTGTTCAAGAAAGTCCACATGACATATGGTACTTAGATTCAGGATGCAGCAACCACATGACTGGTAATATAAAATTGTTTTCCAATCTAGACAATTCAGTTCAAACTGATGTTACACTTGAAAACAATGTCCAAGTTACTGTCTTAGGAAAATGCACTGTTGATATTCTAACCAAACAGGGGGAGAGTAAATACATCCCTGATGTCTATCATGTCGAAGGTCTGAAACATAATTTGTTAAGTATTGGACAATTGATCAAAGACAAGCGTCCAAGTGACTAGCTGATAGCAAAAGTGTCAATGACAAGCAATTGCTTGTTTCCATTAAGGATAGTTCCCGACATGAAAGGGAAGACAAACACAGGAGCTGCATTCAAGGCAGAAAGTGAAGAAATAATCGAGCTCCTCGACAAGAAAGAAAATGGCAGCGCTAATTTGCAAGCTGCATTTTAGACAGAAGTTCAAGATGAATCCTGGTTGTGGCATTTCAGATTTGGACATCTAAATTTTGGTGGGCTGAAGCTACTCCCCACAAAGAATATGGTGAAGGGATTACCATTGATTGACAGATCAGAGAGGGTTTGTGAAGGCTGCAATTTTAGCAAGTAGCACAGAGAGACTTTTCCAGTCGGAAAGTCATATAGAGCATGCACACCACTTGAAATTGTGCACTCTAATATTTGTGGTCCAATGCAGACATCATCCATTGGTGGCTGCAAGTATTTTCTATCTTTTATTGATGACTACTCAAGAAAAACATGGGTATATTTTTTGAAACATAAATCTGATGCATTCAATTATTTTCAGCAGTTCAAGGCACTCGTGGAGAACTAGAGTGGACATCACATCAAGATCTTAAGGACCGACGGAGGAGGTGAATATGTTTCAAATGAATTTCTGAATTTTTGCAAGACCCATGGCATACAAAAACAATTCACTGCACAGTATACACCTCAACAGAATAGTATTTCCGAAAGAAAAAACAGAACCATCATGGAGATGGCATGCAGCATGTTGGCAGCGAAGCATTTGCGAAATGAATATTGGGGTGAAGCAGTCGCAACTGTCGTTTACATTATGAACCAGTTTCCGACAAAGAGTGTGAAGAACAAAGTTCCCCAAGAAGCATGGACAAGTATGAATCGTAGTGTTTCACATTTAAAAGTTTTTGGTTGTGTTTCATATGCTAATGTTCCAGATGAGCTGAGAAGGAAGCTAGACAAGAAGGGACAGAAATGTATTTTTTTCGGCTATTCTGAAGACACAAAAGCATACAAGTTGTATGACCCTATCACAAGGAAAGTGATAATCAGTCGAGCTCTTCAATTTGTAGAGAACGAATCATGGGATGGAACTATCGACATAAATGTCGAGATTGTGTCGAATGTCGACAATGATTATATGGAAGAGGAAGTGGTTCAAACAACACATGTAAGTCAATCAATCGCAGCACCATCGACTCCCATGACACAACGACATGGTTCAGCACAAGGACCATCGACACAAGTAGCAGCTGAAGCTACACCGACAAGTACACCAAGAGGACAGCAGACTCCATCAAGCATTTTGTCAAGGTCGACATCAACAGAACCGGTGAAGACAAGAAGTCTGCGAGAGATATATGAAGCTGGTACACCAAATTCATTCTCTCTCTTTGCATTATTTTCCCCTATATGATCCACTAACATTTGAAGAAGTTGTTGAAGAAGAAGTATGGGCACAAGCCATGGATGAAGAAATAGAATGTATTGAGAAAAACCAAACATGGGAACTGGTTGATGTACCAAAAGACAAAGATGTAATCAGTGTCAAATGGATTTACAAGACAAAGTAAGATGCTGATGGAAATTTGCAAAAGCACAAAGCAAGAATGGTAGCAAGAGGGTTCACACAGCAACCTGACATCGACTTCAATGAAACATTTGCACCTGTTGCACGCATGGATACAGTCAGAACAATTTTGGCCATTGCTGCACAAAACAAATGGCATGTTCATTAAATGGATGTCAAGTCGGCATTCTTAAATGGCTATCTAGAAGAAAAAGTATATGTGGAACAACCACAAGGGTATGAAGTTCTAGGTCAAGAGCATAAAGTGTATAGGTTGAAAAATAACTCTATGGTTTGAAGCAAGCTCCTAGAGCTTGGTACAGTTGGATTGATTCCTATCTCACTAAAAATGGATTTCACATAAGTGAAAGTGAACCGACTTTGTACACCAAAGTCAATGAGCAAGGTAAGATGTTAATTGTCTGCCTATATGTAGATGATTTAATATTTACTAGTGATTTTGGCATAGAAGATTTTAAAGTAGTCATGGAAAGTGAATTTGAAATGGCTGATTTGGGGCTTATGAAGTTTTTCCTGGGCATTGAAGTTCAGCAGTCTGAAATTGATATTTTTATATCACAGACAAAGTATGCAAGTGAAGTTTTAAAAATAATTAACATGTCTAATTGCAAGACAACCCCAACACCAGTAATAACAGGTTTAAAATTGAGCAAGGATGATGAAGGATCCACTGTAGATCCTACGTTGTTCAAAAGGCTTGTTGGAAGCCTTATGTATTTGACAGCGACAAGACCAGACATTATGTATAGTGTAAGTTTGATCTCAAGGTTCATGGAGTCACCAAAAGACTCACATTGGCAAGTAGGTAAAATAATTCTGAGGTATGTAAGTGGCACAAAAGACCTTGGTATTATGTATTCAACCTCAGAAAATTTTAAACTCATTATCTACATTGACAGTGACAATGGAGGCAGCATAGATGATAGGAAAAGCACATATGGGTACACATTTCATTTTGGTATAGGTGTTGTTTCATGGGCTTCAAAGAAACGTCCCATAGTAACTCTGTCTTTAGCTGAAGCAGAGTATGTTGCTGCGACAAGTGCTACATGTCAAGCTGTCTGGATGAGGACAGTATTAAAATACTTGTCATGGAACCATCAAGAACCGACAACAATATTCTGCGACAACAATTCAGCCATAGCATTATCAAAGAATCATGTGTTTCACAAGAGAACCAAGCACATCGACACAAGGTTTCATTTCATAAGAGAGTTGGTGAACAACAAAGAAATTTGTTTGGAATTTTGTAGGTCTGAAGACCAACTTGCAAACATCTTTACAAAACCATTGGCAAAGGATACTTTTCAGTATCTATGTAGTTATCTTGGAATGACAAGTTCTCCACAGTGAACTCTGTCATAAACAGAGCATGTCTAAGCTCTGAAACAATTTTTAAATTTTGTTTTAAAAATTCCCCATTTGCTCATAATTAAGGGGGAGTGTTGGAAATATTAATCACTCGCAGATCCATACCTGACTCTCAGCCGACTCTGTCAGAGTCTGTATCAGTCAAGATCTTGTCGGTCAATCTGACAAGAGGGTATAGTCCACGATTTGACAATGTAATCTAGTCAAAATTATTTCTGAAGCTAAGTTGTTAGGTAAGATAGTTATTACAGTCTTTAATAGAGAGTCGGTCGACTCATGTAGAAGCAATTTTCAGGTTGCCTATAAATAGTAGAAGCAAATTGTAAATCAAGTTAGACAGTAGAGAGAACTCCGAGTGAGAAAGAGAAAACTATGAGCACAAAGTGAAGTTGAAGCTCAAGCTTCTGTGTATGTGATTCAGTCGAAGAGCTGAAGCTCTGTAAAATGATTAGTCGGTGAGCCGACAAGTCTGGATAGACAAGTTTGTAATACCTTTTTTTATTTTCGCATAGTTATATATATATGAAATAGTTTATGGTTGAATGCATGTTTATTTGGACGCACATTATTTCTAGATTTACTTGTGTAAATGTCTTTTACCATTACGGTTGAGTGAAAAAATAAGAACCCATAAATTTCTCACTCCGTGAAAGTTCTAGGTTTTACGGCACATTGGTCGACTCAAGTCTTCCTACATATTTGGGCATATGTTTTTATAAGTTATTTGGATTTGTTAATGTGTCCATTTTACTTCATCTTACTCATAGGTGAAAAGCATTTGTAATTTCTTAAGTCTCTTAGAATAAGAAAAATACTCTGTAGATTTTGACCAAAGTGAACTGACAAGGTTGGTTGAGTAAGCCGACTTGAGAGGTCGAAGAGGTCAGCTATCTTGAGAGGTCGAAGAGGTCAGTCGACTTGAGTGGTCGAAGAGGTGAGCCAACTTAGAGGTCGAAGTCAGCCGACTTCGAAGTGACAAGTGGTCGAGGTAAAATCAGTCGATAGAACCGACAAGTAAGTCAAAGTAAATCAGTTGAGTTGAAAGGCCGACCAAAGCTGATAGACTTGTCTAGTCTGGAGATAGACAAGTTTCACCCGACAAGTGAAAAAGTGAAAAAAAGGTCGACGTGAAAAAAATAAAAATTAAATTTTAATATTAATTGAGCGGTAAACTCAAATTTAGTTAGCTTGGTTTCGGCTAACATATTAGATAAACAACTTTTTACTTATCTAATGGCCACTGGTATATACACATCTATACCATCCAAAGCACATTTGATAAACATCCTTTTCCCTTTTCCCAATTGTCACAATACATATAGATTTCAAAACGTATTTAATAAACAGCGTTATCATAACGAATGGATACAAAACAATGTATATAAATATGAGAAAAAACATATATTTTATCTGTGTATTTTCAAATATGTATTAAGTTTTTATATTTCTATTTCCTTTTAAGCGTTAGTGGTGCAGCTTTTATTATATTTATTAACAAGAATAGGAATGTTATATGTCCTCTTCATTGTATTGAAAAAAAACAAGTTATATTAAGTCTGGAGTTATATTGAGTTTGGTTAAATAGATGTATAATTGGTCATTTGAAAAATGGAAAAAAACGCGAGAGTTATATTGAGTTTAGAGTTGGATTGAGTTTGGTTAAATAGATGTATAATTGGTAATTTGAAAAATCGATTTGAATTAAAGAGTGATGGTAAGTCTGAGTTAGATAATGTAATTTGGAAATGTAAGAAAAGTATAGACTAAGGAAAAAAAAAGATGTAATGTAATGTAGAATAAGATGGAGAAAAGTGTGAATTAACTCTTTAAATGGAAAAAAAAATAAGAGAGAAAAAGAGAGGGAGGAATGAGAACTCAAAGATCAGTTCTTTAGCCTTCCCACTACTTCTCTAGCTTCCATCTATCTCCTTTCACTTAGACTACCAAAGGGAGTTTTTCCTATTGCTGGCCTAGAGAGAAGAGTACCAAACATTCCAAAGCTGCATTTTAATATAAGAGTCAATGTAAGAACTTTTGGACACAAGTTCCTTGGAGGGAATGAGCTTTGGATGAAAAGTCTTGTTGAGATTTTTACATGGAAAGATTGGTTAACCTTCACCCTTTCCCTAATGGATTCCTTCCCATCTTGGGATTGACCTCTCACCGGATGGAATGCATGCCAGGAAGAGCACGAGATTCGTTGGGTGGAATGTCGAAGTCAAGTTTTCAGTCGCCTCCTCTCCTCTATTCAGATAAGTAAGATATCAATGCTAATCTTTTGATCATTGTCTCATTGCAAGAATATGTTTTTATCTTGTGTTTCCGCTGGTTCTATTGTTCATTGTGTAACTATTTGTATTTTTATATTTGTATAGATGCTACCTTATTAGCATTGAACAAATTAATATATAAGATGAGAATTGGTTATGTGCATTTTTATTGTGGAATAATCTATATTGAACCGTGATAATAATTAATATGAATACTAACATATTCCTTGAGTAAAAGATGATTAAGAGAAATAAAAAATTTGCCCCATTTTCTAAAAATAAACGCCCAGAAAATTGGGTACAGTACATGCACTACCATTGAATGGTAGTTTTTCCATTCGAGTTTCCAGGGAAAAACATTGTCTTAGTCTTTGATTTTATTTTCTTACTATTTGATAGAAGAGTTAGTTGTTGTTGGCAAGGGGTTGAGGATCAGTTAGTTGCGCAGTATTGCGGATGCTAAGCAAGTTCATAAGACAATGCGCAAGGAAGAAGATAGACTACTTTTGAATATTTTGTGTCACTTTTTGTACTTTTGACCATATTTTGTGGATATTGGTCATTAGTTGGTAGAATCAGTTAGGATTTAGTTAGAATTGGACCATGAATGTAAAGGCGCAAGTATATAAATAGAAGAAGAATTGTGAATGTAAGAATCATCTTTACTATGATTATGTTCATCATAGGGAATCCTAGACTAAGAATTGAATTTCTATCTGTATTGGATATGTGATTGATTCCACTAAAGTAATATGAGAAGATGAGGGTTGATCTGAAATACTATTATCTTTTGTCTTTTTCTGTCTTTTATTTCTGTTTCTGAAATCCAATGGTGAATATGTGTGACATGGATCAATGATGCAATGCCTATTGCTTATGAATGATGTTATCTTCTTAGATCTGTTCGTGCGATAGCATGTTTAATTCTATCATGTGATGCGATGATATCTACTATGAATGAATGATGCATAGTTCCCTGAATGATTAAGTAACTGGTCAGATCTGATAAATAAGTCGATGAATTATCAATGCCCATAGTCCTCTTCTATTCTGCGGAAACTTGGTTTCATCATCCCTCCCTCAAACATCTCGGGAGAGACTTCATCTGCTTCGTGGGTGTTGCCGGACAGGGTAAAACCTGTATGGGTCGGTGCTTAGGGAGATCACGGTGAGTCGAGTGTCAATAGAGTGGTAACCCCTGTCAACTGGGTTTTGTTGGTTGGGTTCGCGTCAACAAATGGTTCCGTTGTCGGGACCTTGTTGCAACTTAGAGGAGGATATGTGGCATCCGACGCGACCAAAATTTCAAGATTGGTTTGATTAGAAGGTGCGAGAATTTGCTAAAGCAGAAAATCAGAATCTTGGACTTAAGACGGACAAGTGGTTGGAAAGATACATACAAGACGGTCCTCATGAGTATTTTTTGTTGTGAGTTTCCCATTATACTGTACGAATGGTTGGCGCAGTTCACGTACAAGAAGACAAATTTCCAAGGAGGGGATCCAACATCCTGGACCCCTGAATTGATCTAGGAACTACAGGAAATTGACAACAAAGCATCGCGAGCTGTTGAGGTCTGGCTGGATAGTAGCCCAAAATGATACATTATTGAATTTGCAGACAACGCTATGAAGTCCTACAACGAAGGAGAAAAGGAAATTTTCAATGGACCCAAAGGTAGGTTCTTGTTGTCTTGGCAATGGTCAATTAAAATGCTTCTTTGTGAAAAGGGCATGCTGAAAATGCACCTCGAGTAGTAGAAATCCGGTGTGCGGAGGCAGTGGATACTATGACAGAAGGGGGGAGACGAATGGGAAAATAAGGTGTAAATGGGTGGAAGTTTTAATGAGACTGTGAGGGAAGCCGAGGAAGAAAGTGGTTTTATGAGGGAAGGATCAAGGTTTCAGCAAGAGAAGAGGTAGAGGACATGCGAAGGTCTTGCTGCAATCAAAACGCAAGACCGCAAAGGAAGACCACACAGAACGAAGCGACCCTACAATGACTAAGAGGACGACTAGACCCAAACTATACCCAGAACAACGATAATATCAAACCCCAGCGACAACGTACCCATGCCTCCGCGCACTAATCCACATTTAGGAAGACACACAAATTCCACATTGACTTTCCCGACGTGCCAACACCATTCTAGTAGTAGATCAACATCTGTAGGATGAAGGCCCAGGATGGAGGGCGACGATACAAAATTGAATTTGTTCTATGGAAACGGGACTGATGATCCCGAGCAGTATTGGTTCCTTTGCGAGGCAGTATGGATTGTTAGACAGGCCATGAACGATGACGTTAAGAAAGGCCAACTGGCGACTACTCTTTGGGGTCGTGCGCTGGATTTGTATATGAAATTCATAGAAGTTCCTACGGGAACTCCTGCAAAAACACTGGATGAAGTCAGGAAGGGACTAGTTGAAGAATTCAGAAAGCCCAAATATGAAGCACAGTATATTACTAAGTTGAAATATATTAAGCATATTAGAATTTGAATTCCATTTAGATATTCAAGAAGATAGTTCTAATAATGTTTGTAGCAAATGGAGAATGAAGATACAAACTGAACAAAACAAACCACACAGGAAGCATACAAGTATTGCTCAAGAATTTACAGTATCATTCACAAAAAATAATATCTGGTGTTACAATAGTTTACATAGAAATAATTTGAATGCATGGGATATGAATTTGAATCTCCCAAGTGGATATGATTGTATCTAACTGAATCTCTAACTCATGGTCTCTCAATCAATATCGAAGTCCAAAATCAACTCCCAAATGTCCAACCAACTCAAACAGACAATGACATCTAGTTAACTCAGTGCAATTGAATGTGGTAGGTTGGAAAAGGCACCTACTCCACATGCATCCATGCATTATCCATGCAAGACATGCTCTAGCTAATTGTTTGTAAACTAACTAAAAGTAACTAGGGTATAACTGAGACTAACTAGTACTAACTCCAACTAACTAAAGTAGGTTGGTGCTAGGACTCCCAGTGGCTCCTAAAATGTAGGGATTGGTCTAGGAGGCACCCAAATTGATGCATGCACATGCAATAAGTGGCAGTTAACCTCTAGCAGTTTTCTCCATACTCTAGTGACTGGTACATGTGTCCCCATTATGACAAGTAGACCCAATTAATTAATTAAGGTTCCTAAGTTAGGATAATTAATCTAATAGACATTATGGTCAAGGGAGGATTAATAATCCTAACACCTCCCCTGAATCCTAACTTGAACAACTATGGGCCCTGGTAACAAGACCATAGGCCACCCAAATATAATCGAAGAGACATGAATAAAAAATGCTGCTTAATAGAACCGAGGAAACAAGGGAAAACCTCATGGGAACTGCCCCCCCCTCAAAATAGGTAGGAAATAGAAAACTGCAAGCTATCTTTAGAAGAAAGAATCTTCATCCTTAGAAAAATAACTTGAGCAAAAAAACACTGCTGTAAATTTGCAGCTCTATGCAGTAGCATGGTTCATCAGTGGACCTCTCAAAGTACTTCTGAATTGATGAATCTGTTTGTCTCTGCTGGATGGTGGAGGTAGGGAATGATCAAATCTCTTCTTCTGTGGGCCATGTAGCTGATCATTTGCCATCATCAAGTAGCATCGACCTGGAACTTCGCTGCACCATATTGTAGAGAGTGAATCTGTGAGAGATAGTGTAGCATGCTCATTCTGATACTGGGACCTTGTTCTTCTTATGTCTTCTAGATCTCCATCACCATTTCCAGATGCATCAATAATATTTTGGGCCCATTTGGGCTTAGGATTCTGGTTAGGAACAGGTACTGGATCTGGATCTAGAATCTCTTGAGATTCAGTCTCAATAATAGGATCATGGTGAATGTGATCTTCTTCATTTGAATATGAAACATGTAGCACATCATCATCATCATCAAAAATAGGTGGAGAAATAGTTATACCTTCATATGCTCTTGGAGGAGTATCATGTAGCTGATCTTCTTCGAACTGGACACTTCTTTCAATGAAGCATCTTTTGGTAGAAACCTCCATTAGTTTGTAAGCTTTTGCATCTTCTGCATATCCCAGCAGAATATATTCGCTACTTTGGGCTTTGAAGGCCTTCCTCTTGTCAAGTGGTATTTTGGCCCAAGCTTTGAAACAAAAAACTCTCATATGAGATACATTGGGCTTATACCCATGCAGTGCTTCGAATGGAGTGACCCCAACCATTGACTTGTGGGGAATCCTATTCTGCAAATACGAAGCATAGTTTATTGTTTCAGCCCAAAGAGAAGGAGGTAGATGCTTAGCATGGAGAAGGCATGTTGCCATCTCTTTCAGTGATCTGTTCTTCCTTTCAGCCACACCATTATACTGTGGTGTGTATGGAACTGAGTGTTCCATTCAAATCCCCTCTGATTCACAGAAACTCTGGAAATATCCTTTGATGTACTCTCCTCCATTATAAGATCTTATTTATTTGATCTTCTTATTGGAACTCTTCTCAACCATAGCTTTAAAAAATTTAAAAGTCTCAAAAAAATTTGATTTTTCTTTCATTAAGTAGACCCATTAGAGGAAATTTGAACTCAAAATGGGCCTCCTAAGGAAAATAATAAAATAATAGTTGAAATAATAAAATAATATTTATTAATTTTGGAGGAAGAAAAGAAAAAAACTACTTTTTTTGTTCGTATTTTTGACATATCTCTCTGTGTTTTTACTCAAATTTCGACTAGGAGAGCTCCTTGGATGCATAATTAAATTACACATCCAACGAGTACCCACTCAACATACTTTTGATGGACCCTCTACCCCCCAAAAAAGAAATACCTAAAAAAATATGATGATGATGTCATCATCACATTTTTTAGATATTTCTTGTTTTTGTGGTAGCGGGGTCCATCAAAACTATGCTGAGGGGGTACTCGTTGGATGCAAAATTCAATTCTGCATCCAACGAGCTCTCCCTATCGAAATTTGAGTAAACAAACAGGGAGATATGTTGAAAATACGAACAAAAAAGTAGTTTTTTTTATGATACCTATCCCCAAATTTATATTAAAAAAGTGCTTAAGACCTATATGGTATTTCAAATTTAAAGGAATTTCATTGGATAACACATGATGAAATGTAATTTGAATGAGGGTTAAAAGGCCCATTTTGAGTTGAAATTTCCTTTAATGCAACAGTATTGTGAACAATAATCAATAAAGGTGAGGAAGTACATGCAACCATTAATGGAGTTTGTCGGCATAGGTCCTGCTATATCACTATGTATCAAATCAAGTGTAGAGGCATCTCTATGTTCCTTCCCAACATCATACTTCTTTTCTAGATGCTTACCTACCAAGAAACCATCACATACTCCATCAGAAGTTTGGATGGAGGGAAAACCTTCAATCATTTTATCATTGTGGAGCTGCTTCAGATATTTGAAATTGAGATGGCCAAATATCTCATGCCAAATATTGCTGGTGTTGTTAGCATGAGACAATAAAGGTGTAGGAGGATAAATATGTAAGAAATGTGAGAACTCATAAGCTTTGGTAGAGTGATTTGCAATACCTTTCGCTATAAGCTTTCCAGTGGATTTTTCTGTAATCACAACTGATTCTGAATCAAATGTAACTCTCTTGGGAGAGCTTGTATGTGTCATCTGGTAAACAGACACCATGTTAGCAACAAGGGAGGGCACATATAAGACATTCTTGAACTCACCGTGCTTCGCTCTGACTGAGCCCCTTCCTTCTTCTGGAATCTGGGAATCATATCCCATGTGAATGTTTGGCCCCTTTGTTAGTGAGAGGGTAGAGAAGTATTCTTTGGAAGCAACCATGTGGTTGGAAGATATAGAATCTATTATGTATGATGAGGATGGAGAGATAGTTTCTTTCAAATAATGACACCTTTCAGTATCTTCTATCTGTGGTTCATCATCAGGCTTATTTTCTCTTGGGGAAGAAATGATATGCTGCTTGAGAAGAGCTGACATTTCAACAATTTCTTTCCTCATACAATGATCTTCAAGATGGTACCCCTTTTCACAATAGGGACATAACTTATTTTCTGTTATATTTTTTTCATTTATTCAATATGATCTTAGGATATTATCTAAGAGAATAACATGCACAACAATAATGACAAGAGACAAGAGACAAAAAGATTTTTCCTTGGGAAACCATAAAGGCTAAAAACCCGTAACTTCCTCAGAGATAAAATGAGCACCAATGGAAAAAGTAAAACCCAAAGACAGAAAGATAATATTCGATAGTTGTTCTCTCTCTCACTTGTGCGAGCTCCTCTTCTCTCACTCATGCGCTACAGTTGTGTGAGTGTGTGTTTCAAATAGAGAGTCTCACTCTCTATTTATACTAGTTTTCCACTTGAAAATTACTCACCAGGGGCCGAATTCTCTAGGAGAGTCTAATAACACTAGTACCCCTCAACTGTGGGGACTATTTCCTTGACTTGCAATGGAGGGTTAACCTCAACTCAATTGTGGGGACTATTTCCCTGACTTACAATGGAGGGTTAACCTCAATGACTTTACATGACTTTATAATATTAATGACTCTCCCGGTAGGAACATCGGGGTACATGATTCTCTCGATGGGAACATCGAGGTACAATATAAAATATACAAGTGAATACATTCTGAAGTTACAAATACATCAACAATCCCTATTAACTAGGAAGGTATTCTCTTGACACACTTAGTCAGCACAAGTCTTCGTCAATTGATCATTCATCAAAGTTGGATCATCATCAGATCATCATCATCACTGGATCATCATCAAAGATGGATCATCACTGGATCATCATCATCATCACTGCTCCCGCTATCTTTAGCAAATGGTGTTATCTATCAATTCTTCCTGTCATAGGAAGTTCTACAGAGCCAACCATTTTTCATGCTGGTTGTAGGCCTAGCCTCCATGTAGGTATTCATCAATAGAGCCAGCCCTTTTTCATGTTGGATGTACTGGCTTACCCTTGCAAGGACTTCCCCTATAGAGCCGACCCTTTTTCATGTTGGATGCAGCACCTTGCCTCTACAAGGATTTCCCTTATAGAGCCATCCCTTTTTCATGCTGGATGCAGCACCTTGCCTATGCAAGGATTTCCCCTATTAAGCCATCCATTTTTCATGCTTGGTGTAGTACCTTGCCTTTGTAAGGATTTCCACTACAGAGCTAGCCCTTTTTCATGCTGGATGCAGTACCTTTCCTCTGTAAGGATTTCCACTACAGAGCCATCCCTTTTTCATGATGGATGTAGTACCTTGCCTCTGCAAGTATTTCCACTACAGATCCAACCCTTTTTCATGTTGGATGCAATACCTTTCCTCTGCAAGTATTTCCACTACAAAGCTAGCCCTTTTTCATGCTGGATGCAGTAACTTTCCTCTGCATGGATTTCCACTACAAATCCAGCCCTTTTTCATGATCGATGTAGGTCTCAGCGCTTATATCTAACCATGGGAGGCCCATCCTTCCACCATGTCAGAAACGCCCAGTGCTTACATCCATCAGCATGGTAGGATACACCATCTACCATCTGAGGAAAGGCCCTGCACTTACATCTGACCATGGGAGGCCCCTCCTACCACCATGTCAGAAAGACTCTACACTTACATCTAACCATGGGAGGCCCGCCTACCATCATGTCAAAAATGCTCTACACTTACATCTGACCATGGGAGGCCCAGCCTACCACCATGTCAGAAACTCTCACGGACTCATCACTTCCCCTTGGAAGGAAACTCGATCTGGAGAACACCAAGATTCTCCCTGAAGTACTCAAACTTCAATCTAGCCATTTCTAGAATAGAATCACATCAGAACTGATTACATCCAAGGATAACTTGTGAGATTCGCTAGGACTGATTACATCCAAGGACAACCTACATGACTGATTACGTCTAAGTAACCTACAAGCTTCGCCAGAATTTTATGCTCATACAACCTGTCTCATCAGCTATTCTATAACTCCCTCTTTCGAGAGATCTCGATCTGGATCACAAACTGGAGCTTCACTGCTCCTCTCTCACAAATAGTCGAGCAAGTGGAAACATATTTTACCTTGGCTGTTCTCATCGCCATGTAGGACCAAGACATCACACCTAATATCATACTGAAGCTACATCCCAAAGTGCTCTTCCTACTTCCTGCCCAATCCGAATCCACATAACCTTCTAGGTTAATATTCTAATTCGCTTCATACTTGAGCCCATAATCAAACTATACCCTTCAGGTACCTCACAATATGCTTTGCAACAATCAGCCAGGAACTAGATCAATGTGTTCATAGCAAAGAAAATATCTGGTCTCATATTCATCAGGTACATCAATGACCGAATCATTTGATGATACATCATGGCATCAACCGACTTTGATGAAGCATCACTTAATAGCTTCAGGTTCGCTGCCATAGGTGTGGCCATGGCCTTGCAGTCCATCATCATGAACCTCATCAGGATATCCACTACATACTTCCCTTATACAAGGGAGATTCCATTTGCATTCTGCCACACCTCCATGTCTAGAAAATAATGCATCATGCCCAAGTCCTTCATCTCAAACTCGACAGCAAGCTTCCTCTTTGTGTCATCAATTAACCCATCCTCACCTGTCACAAACAGGTCATCTACATACAATAGGAGTATCTCTGGGTTCCCTTCCTCAACCTTGTAGTAAAGGTTGGAATCTTATTTACTCTTGGTAAATCCCAAGCTAGTCAGGAAGCTGTCAATCCTATCGTACAATGTCAAACCTCAGGATCTTCTATAGTCACTCCCTATGAAGTGGAGCATCATTCTCCCTCTGCCTTTCATACTCTATGTATTGAAGCATTATGTACTAGAGTGAAAAGTAGCTTCCTATGCTACTAATCTTATATGTATCCATCTAGGATCACAAGATACCAAGATCCTCTATCTTGAACCTTTTCAAAATTTCTTCTCGCACCCATCTGTGATCTTGTCATCCTCTATAAAATTTCATCTTCAACCTTGTAGCAAAGAATAAGATATTCATCACTTTAGGTGATCTTCAGCTACTCATGTATGTGTTAACCCATGGGTTCCTTCTAAGCTCGTAAAAGGCCTTCTTTAATTTGCACACATGAGTCTTCTTGTCATGTGTCTCAACTCCCACTGGCTGCAAATGTCTCTTCATAGTCTATGCCTTCTTTTTGTGAGAATCCTTGTGCTATGAATATTGCTTTGTATCCCACAATGTTTCCATCTACTGTATGTTGGATCTTGTAGATCCATATGGAATATACTATGGGCTTCCCTTCAGGTCTTTGACATCGCATTCTAGTCACCATTATTCATTTTGGATTATTAGAGTGAATCTTGAACTGTCGTCACTTGTTCTTTAAGAACAAGTCTCATCCTTCTTTTCTTGTAGGGGATTGTACACGATCTTTCCTACAATTCAAATGCACTAGTTGTATGGTTATAAAAATTTCATAATGCATATTTATAATGGCAAATTCTTATGCATGAAGATACAATCATGTAACTATTTGAGCCAATACAACATTCATCCATATCTCACAGAAACTTTCTAGATGCCTTCCATCTCTACCATGACATCATTGAGATTGTGCACTAATCCAATATGCCAGCAAAGAGGTTTCATTCTAGATAAGTAGAAATGGAGAGTTTTATAGCACCATGAGCTACTTACCCATCACATGCATATTACTAGTATACTGTCATTAATGCAAAAATTCTATCATGTATAACACATCAACTGAATATAAATAATATCATAAAATGACAATTGAACACTTATCTTTATTTGTTTTGTGGGTAGACTCCTTCTTTTAGCTTCATCTTCTTATTAATTCATAACAGCATCATTTCTGATCCAAATGCTAAGATGGATAAGAGGTTCTTCAATAATTTAGTTCTTCATATTCCTCATCGCTTGAGGGATCTTCTTTGAATCATGAGATCTTGATCTTAAGTTGATGCCATCTTCTCTTCTCTTATTTTGAGTCGAGCTTCTTCTTGTGTGCACTCTTCCCAGAGTTTGCTGAAGGTAATCACTTTATTCTGGAATACATTCCTTGAATGAATGAATCCCATGATCTTGGGAGGCCATTCAAGGTGGTTATCACAATTTCTATATTCTCTACTTCTTCATCCATTGCTTCAAGTTGTTCTTTGATTTGAGAGACCCTTGTAAAGTATGACTGTATGGTCTCTGCATTCTGGACATTTACATTCTTCAACTGGTTTCTCAAAGTCATCTTCCAATTTATGTTCTTCCCTTCAAATAGCTTGGTCAAGCAATCAAACATCTCTTTAGGTGTCTTTAGGGAAAACACTTGTGGTATAAGGTGATCCTTGATAGAATCAACAATAATCCTCTTGGCCTTAACCAAGTTCTTCTTATGTAAGGATTTTAGCCTCATCTCCCTCTGGAACTGGAACCTCTCCACTTATGTAGGTGTCCAATTCATTTTCTTCAAGAACTAGTGAGATCCTATACTTCCATGCTCAGAAGTTTTCAGCTTCACCAAGCTGGTGTAATAGGTCATTTTAAAATGAGAACCTCAAATGTATATAGAAAAAGATTACATCTTACCGATTTAAGGTGTCCGTCCTAGTTCCAGATCTGGATGATCTAACCCTATTTAAAAACTTGGAATCTTTCATATCTAATTGGATAGAAATATGTGCCTCCTGAAGGTGAGCTGATCAACATACTTATTTTCCCAAAACTGTGATCAAAACTACAAAATATCTGATGCCCTAGTTTTCTTTAATTTCTTCTGCAGAATTTCCTGATATTGTTTCTACAATATATACAAAAGTTATGCTCTTTTGTGCCTAGAAATTTTCACTGAGGTAGCCTCATCTTTCCACTTTCCAACACCGCAGGTTTGCACAAAATTGATTTCACCAATTGGGACTTATGAGATTTATCCCAAGGTGAATTTTTTCAGGACTGTTCAACATAGAGAACTTGTACATGCTTCCATGTGTCACTGTATCACTTTCAATATCTGAAACTTTTACCACAGAAAGTTCAGTCCGTTCCCTATCTGGAAAATCTTGAGAAATTTCATTTGGGCCTTTGTATCCCGAGATATAGCAAGTTTTCCCAGGTGTCCTGTTTAGGGATGAACCCAGGGAGAGGATGGAAACCTAATTTAGAGGAATCATATATCCTAGAATACAAGGAATATGAGGCTGAAATGTTTACATCTAGAATTTATCTTTGTCCTGTAAAATTTTTGGCTCCTGAGCCTTCTCCAATCTGGAGATATAGTGAATTCACCAAAATGACTAATTTTAGTCTTTTAGGTTTTCTAGTCCGAGGTCAAATTAGGGTTTGACTTTCCCAGAGTTTTACCCAACCAAAATTTTTGATCTTGGTCTCTAAATTTCGATTTTGGGGAGGAGATAAATCTTATGTTGGGATCACTCAAAAATTCATTTGCTGTGAAAGTCCCTAATTTCCCGCAGTAGTGAGAGTTCAAAAACTGAAAATGCTCAGAATAAAATTCTTCTTCAATAGAAAGATGCGCCCTTCAATGGAGAGTGTGGAAATTGAGCCCAATAGATAGATCAATTACACTCACAAAATTGCTAATCAAACATGCAAAATTCACACAAAAGGAGACTGAAATTAGACCATAACTTAATCATGTATTGAATAAGTGTACATAATCCAACCATATGAAGTAATGGGCTTCTCAAATATATAATTACATGATATATTCAAAAGCACTTGGTTTCTATTCAAATTGGTAAAAAGCAGGCTTACTAAATCAAGTCAAATCCCCCATAGGTGCAAAAAAGAACTTTCCAAATCCATGAAGATCCTCATGAATTAGTTAAAGAAAGTGGGAAAGCTAATAAGTGGTGAAAATAAAACTCATTCATTCTTTTTTTTGGAGAAAAGGAAGGAGGATGATGTGGTAAAAAAACAAGGCAAGTTCCCCTAGACTAGCTTTTCCTTTATGCCTTAAAATGTTGTAAAGCAAGGCAGCTTTCAAAAAAAGAAGATATGCGCTTTAAGGAACCAGGAATAAAGCAGACATGTTAAATATGTTTCTAGGATGATTCCAAAGTGTTCCATGACCCAGTTTAGCAAGTATTGACTTCTAGGAACATGTAGAAGTCAACTAGCATAGAGAGGGAATATAGGAATCTCGAAATAAGACAAAAATGATTTAATTAATGTCAAATATGGGTAACTATGGGTGATTATTATAACACCCCCATTTAAGCCTGACTTTATGAGTAAATATCAGAAAATATAGGGCCTAGAAACAAGGCTTAGTCACCCTTTTACATACTGCATGTCTATACAACCAAAGAAAGAGGCAAAAAACCCAGTGGGAAAATCCTCCCTTAAACATGGACATGAAACAATATTTTGGAAATCTTGTTATCAATCATTCTTCACCACATGACCAACAATCCCCAAAAGTGATTTGATATTACTGAGGGTCTTCTCACATAATACTTTGGTGAAGATATCTTCTACTTGTTCTAAAGATGCATGGTAGAGTAGAGCAATGGTACCATCATGCACAAGCTCCCTGATATAGTGAATATGGATCTCAATGTGCTTGGTTCTTTGTTTTTGAACTTGATCAATGGATATTTGAATGGTTCTTTGATTTTCACAATCAATGACTATTGGAAACTCTGATTCGAAACCACATTCTCCAAGTATACCATGCAACCATAAACATTGAGTAGCTACATTTACAACTCCTCTATACTCCGTCTCTATAGATGAGAGTGCTATGGCACTCTGCTTCTTACTTGACCAGTTGATTGGTGCTTCTGCAAGCATGAACACATATCCTGAGGTAGACTTTCGATCTTTGTTGTCATTTGCCCAATCACTGTCAGTAAATCCAACTAGCTCTAAGTCATATTTTTCTTTGTAGAAAATACCATGAGCCCTTGTTCCCTGAACAAAGTTTAGGATCCTCTTGGCTGCTCTCCAATGGACCTCATGAGGCTGATTGAAGCGAATAATTATTTGCTCACACAAATAATATTACCAAAAGACTTGGAATATTAAATAAGCCATAATAATATATAAATTGATGATATAATAGATATGATGATAGATTACAAAGTGAGTGCCATATATATATTAATCGCAAAGGCACTTTGGATACTATCCATGAAAGGATGCGTCATTTTAGAATTGTTTACTAATAACTATTTATTAATTATTAATTATTAATATCAATATTATTCGCTCACACAAATAATATTACCAAAAGACTTGGAATATTAAATAAGCCATAATAATATATAAATTGATGATAGAATAGATATGATGATAGATTACAAAGTGAGTGCCATATATATGTTAATCGCAAAGGCACTTTGGATACTATCCAAGAAAGGATGCGTCATTTTAGAATTGTTTACTAATAACTATTTATTAATTACTAATATCAATATGTATTAATATTAATAATTAATATTGACTTTAATAGTTATTATTAATTATATAATAGTTATTTAATTATTATTTTATGTTCGTTACATTGCCTTCCCCTTAAGAGAATCTTTGTCCTCAAAGATGTATTGGACATTAATGTCTCATTTATTTTAGTCTATCGTCTTAGAATTCTTTCCCTTTTGTATCTATAACATTTGAGGAGATGAGCCGATATGAATTACGGATTCCCTAGGAGAATTGTCGCATCATATCTGTAGTGGTCCATCCCAGATCTATTTTTATCAGAGCTCTGAGATCTTTTTGTGGGACAATTCGTCTCAATTGTTGCTTGGTATGTCGATATTTTCACATGTCCACATAATTCTTTTGTGAATATTCATTTTGACCATGTCGTTGGTCAAAATGATGATTATAATTAGGATGTCTGTAAGGTGTAGGTGTCGTTTGTTCTTCTTTATTTTGTACTACGGCTAGGACTATCTTCACTTCCTCGATTTGATTTTTGGATGCATTTTCCTGGATTGTGCTTCTTGGTTCTCCAGTAGATTGTTCATGATTCTGAATCTTTTTGATTCTTTCCTCTTGCGATTTTTTTTCAATTTCTAACTCCTTGATCTGATTCTATAATTCCCGATTACGATTATTTAGACACTAGTTTTCTTCTTGCTTTTCCAGTATTTTTCCTTCGAAGTCTTCACCGGAGGGTTCCTTCTTACTACTATTTTTTAATTTTTTGATTTTTGTAATCAGGGTTTTCTTATGATTTCTTAATTTGAAAATTTCTTCAGAATTGTTGGATATTGTTTTATTACTCTTTGTGATCTCTAACTTGTGTTCCTTTTTAGAGTCATTGTTTTGTTGTTGAAGAACTTTTATCTGTATTCAATACTGGTTGACCACTAATTCTTGATCTTCTACTTTTTGTCGTATGTGCGTCAATTCTTCATCTCTGTCGTTAATGATTTTGTTCAAGCGTATTATTTCTGCTTCATAATCAATTATCTCTTTCTTTATATCTTGATTTTTTTGTCTCTGATTGAAATCATTTTCGTCTTTTAATTTCTTAATTTGAGCGATCAAGTCTTGACTATGATTCTTCAAACGAGTAATTTCTTCATCCTTACTAGCGACAATTTTTTCAACTTCTTTCTGCTTCTTTTCTTTTGACTTCTGATTACACTGTGAAATCATCTCTTATATATCTTGGAATTCTTCAGATGTTGGAGGTTCTATTTATGACTTCATTGTAATATTTTGAAATCCAATTCTCTTTCGCTTATAGGAAAATGTCAAAAACTTCTTTTCGGTATTTAAGATGAAAGTCCCCAATGTTTTTATCCAGGGTAAACCCAAAATTATGTCACCGTCAAAGCTCCATAGGGAAGTAGCAATGAATTTCGATGTGACCATATAATCCCCAACACTCAGTTGTAAGCCACTTATTTCAGTTCGTTTTTTGTCCAAAAATTCTAGCTCTTGCCTTATATTTGACTCAGGAATCACTAAATGGTTAGCGAATTCAGTACTAATATAATTATTTCTTTGAGTAGGTGATATAGAAATGGTGATATCCTTCCCTGCAAGTGTCCCTTTAATTTTAAATAATATTGCAACATTTTTTTGTAAGGTGATAGGAAAATTTTGCTTCTTTTCAATATTAAAATCCATATTCTTTAGTTTTCTTGAAGTTTAATCAATATCTCCTTCTTTTTTTTCAATAGTTTGTAAAAATGTCAGTAGATTGGGTGGTTGGGAGGAATGGGTGTTACCTTCCCCACCTAATTTCAAATCTCACTTGCTTTTTAGTAGCAATTATTATGCACCGTTTTTATCTTTTCTTTTTTTCCCTTAAGTTTTGTAAAATGTGACTAGATTGGTTGGTTGGGAGGAATGAGTGTTACATTTCCCACCTAAGTTCAGATCTCACTTGCTCTTTACTAGTAATTATTTTGCACTTTTATATTCAAACTCAAACCCACTTTAAGAAACCAAATGTGGTTTCAATTTTACCCTCTCTTTTTTTTTTCCTTTTACTTTTATCTTTTCTTTTTCTTAACTTTTTTTTCCTTTTTTCTTCTTTTTTTTTACGTTTTTCTTTTTCTTTTGGACAATGTCCAATATTTTAGGGAAACCCTAAAATAAGGCTATAAGCCAAAAATCATACAAGGTCTGACAATTAAGGCCAAAGGCCCAGATCAGCCAAACGAGGCTCTGATACCACTTGAAGCGAATAATTATTCGCTCACACAAATACTATTACCAAAAGACTTGGAATATTAAATAAGCCATAATAATATATAAATTGATGATAGAATAGATATGATGATAGATTACAAAGTGAGTGCCATATATATAGTAATCGTAAAGGCACTTTGGATACTATCCATGAAAGGATGCGTCATTTTAAAATTGTTTACTAATAACTATTTATTAATTATTAATTATTAATTATTAATTATTAATATCAATATGTATTAATATTAATAATTAATATTGATTTTAATAGTTATTATTAATTATATAATAGTTATTTAATTATTATTTTATGTTCGTTACACTGATCCATGTATCTCAAAGCCACACTAACTGCATTAGATAATTCAGGTCGAGTATGTGTAAGATAAACAAAACACCCAATCAACTGCCTATACAGTGTATTATTTACCATAGGAGAAGAACCTGCTTCTTGAAGCTTAAATCCTGAAAGGAATGCAGTCTTTCTTGGCTTGCAATCTTTCATGTTGAACTTGGTGAGCAAATCTGAAGCTTACTTTCACTGATGAACCTTGATTCCATGTTGGGATTGAGCAATTTTGAGACCCAAGAATTGGCTCAACAATCCCAAATATGTCATAGAAAAGGCATGGTTCGTTGCATCTTTCAAGGAGGCAATCTCTTTCTTTGAATTTCCTGTAATCAGTAGGTCATCCACATAGAGAACAATAATCATTAAATAACCATGAATCAGCTTCAAATACACATTAGGATCAGACTTGCATCAAACAAAACTCAGTGACAACAGAAAGCCATCAATCTTGGCATACCAAGCCCTGGGGGCTTGCTTGAGTCCATACAATGATTTCTTTAAACTACACACTAAAGATGGATTAGATACAAAACCTTTTGGTTGCTGCATATAAATCTATTCATTTAGATCTCCATTCATAAAGTCACACTTTACATCCATGTGATGTACCTCCCATTGCTTGGAAGCTGTAATGGCTAGAGCAAGCCTTATGGATTCCATCTTTGCCACTGGTGCAAAGGTCTCATTGTAATCAATACCATGTACCCGAGAGTATCCTTTGGTTATCAATATTTCCTTATATTTCAAAGGTGAACCATCAGCAGCAAACTTAGTTTTAAAGACCCACTTACACTTCACTAGCTTTCTCCTTGGGGGGAGATCAATTAGTTCCCATGTGTTGTTCTTCTGGAGTGATGTGAATTCTTCTTCCATGGATGTTTTCCATATTGGATCATGTGCTACATCTTCATATCTACGTGGATAAGAATCTATCATCAAATAACACTTCTCATCAAAGAGTGGATCATTCACACAAAGTGCACTCTCAAACTGAGATCTAGTCCTCCTATTGTCATTAGGATTTCCAGCTAGTTCCCCAGTTGCATGAATGATCCTTGCTTCCCACTTTGGTCTTGTAGGGTTGTTAGGATCTGCAAATAACTCATCATTATCAGACATATCAGAATCAACAAACTCATTAGTCTCTTCACTTACAATCAATGGCTGTGGTGGTGAAGAGGACTCTCCAACTTCAACTGTTGCTAAAGGATCTTCTTCAAACTGAAAAATTAATTCAATGAAGGATTTATTAGTGTTCAAGTTGATCATATTGTACCATTTTGAATCTTCAAAATACCCAACAAATAGACACTCTTGGCTTTGGGGTTGCAAAGCCTTCCTCTTTTCAGTTGGAATTCTAGCCCAAGCCTTTGAGCTAAAAATCCTGAAATGGGTCACATCTGGCTTGTGCCCACTCCAAGATTCGAAAGGAGTCATACCATAAAGATGCTTATGTGTTACCCTATTTTGGATATAGGATGCATAATTTATAGCCTCGGCCCAAAACTTTGGTGGCAACGTTTTAGCTTCCATCATGTAAGTTGCCATCTCCTTCAGTGATCTGTTCTTTCTCTCAGCAACACCATTTTGTTGTGGTGTGTAAGGAATAGAATGCTGCATCTGGATATCTGCATCTTTGCAATACTAGATGAGCTCAGACTTTAAATACTCACCACCATTTTCATATCTGGGGATCTTGATTTTCCTCCCAGATTGGTTTTCAACCAAGGCTCTAAAGACTTTGAAGAGGTCAAAAACTTCATTCTTATGTTTTAGGAAGTAAACCCAACAATACCTGGAAAAGTCATCTATGAAGGTGAGTGCATATTTGTCTTGAATCATGGACATATGAGGGAATGGACCAGCAATGTCATTGTGTATCAACGCAAGAGGTGCTGAGGTTCTCTCATGACTAGCTCTCTCATACTTATGCTCTGGGTGTTTTTCTAGGATACAACCTCGACATAATCCCTTAGAAAACTTGATCTTTGGTAACCCTATGACCATATATTTTTCACTCAAATCAGAAAGATACTTGTATTTAAGATGGCCAAATATTTATTTCTTCATTAACATGAGTAAGAAGAGAAGAGGGGTTTGAGTAGGGTAGAAAATGGGAAAACTTGTATACCTTCGAAGTGTGATCAACAACACCTTTTGCTATGACTTTACCATTCTAAATCTCTGTGATTTAAATTCATTGGGGGAAAAGATAAATTTCTTTGGAGACCCAGTGTGATTCATCTAATACACTGATAAGAGATTAGACGCAAGAGTTGGAATATACAACACATTATTGAAATTACCATGGTCAAGATCAATCCTACCCTTTCCCATACTATCAGTTAGAGAGTTATCTCCCAAAACTATCGGTGGACATTTTGACATGTCAAGAGAGGAAAATATCTCCCTTGTCGAAACCATATGTCTAGAAGCTCTAGAATCAATGATGAAGCTAGGTGAGCTTGAGGTGCAAGCAACCAAAGCATGTATTGTCTCCTTGTCTTCTGAATTTGATCGTCCTTCCCTCTTCTTTGAGCAATCAGGAAGGGAGATGTTGTTCTTCTCTAGGAGTTGGGTCAACATGTAATTTTTTTTTTCATACAAGAGCTCTCAAGATGATAGCCCTTACTGCAGTATGCGCAATTGCTCATTTCTCCTTTTTTCTTCTTCTTCTTCTAGGGGATCTTCTTGGAGCCTGGAGACTCCTCTTGAGACTTTTCCATGTCTCTCTTTCTCTCAGGTGGCTTTTTATCATTTTTCTTATTTTTTGAATCCACCTTCGAATCTCTAGCAACCAAAGCTTGGTCTTTGGAAGGTTTGATGGTGCCCATCATCACAAATTTAGCTTTCTCTCGAGTGAGGGATTCCATGAACTCAAAAATCTTAGGCATCTTCCAGGTTTGAGCTATCAATTTAGTGGCATAGAAGGTAAAAAAAAACATTGAATAGTCAGGACCAAGCTTTGATAGAATGGTCAAAACAAGTTGCTCCTCCTTCTTTCCAATCCCACATTGTTTTAACTGCAAAACAAGGGCCTTAAACTTGGTAAAATAGAGTTGCAATGATTCGAATCTACTGGGACTTAAGGAGATCAATTCATTATCAATTTGATGTCCTATCATCTCATCTGAATTTCCAAAAATTTCATCAAGATTCTCCCACACCTCATTAGGAGATGTGAATGAATCAAGATGAAAGAGGAGGTCTCTTGAAATACTCAAACACAAAAGACCATTGGCCTCATCCCTCCTATTGTGCCATTTGATTTTCTCTGCAAATGCATTGGGCTTTGCCTCAATAGCCACGGTAACCCTGTAGATAATTTTCTCTCTCAACAATATCTCCATCTCAGCTTTCCATTCGAAGAAATTGAATGGAGTCAAGATGATCCTTTGAGATTGGTCCATATCTCAGCTTCTGTGCCCTTCAGTCAACAGAATGTGCTCCCAGTCAGTGATGTCGAACCTGAAATAACAATTTGGAAGGATATAAATTGATATACAAAGGCTTTGATACCATGTGGAAATTGAACCCAAGAGATAGATCAATTACACTCACAAAATTGCTAATCAAGCATGCAAAATTCACACAAAAGGAGACTGAAATTGGAGCATAAATTAATCATGTATTGAATAAGTGTACATAAGCCAAACATATGAAGTAATAGTCTTATCAAATATTTAATTACATGAGAGATACAAAATCACTAGGTTTCTATTCGAATTGGTCAAAAA
Source organism: Pseudotsuga menziesii (assembly GCA_001517045.1). Classification (NCBI taxonomy): domain Eukaryota; kingdom Viridiplantae; phylum Streptophyta; class Pinopsida; order Pinales; family Pinaceae; genus Pseudotsuga; species Pseudotsuga menziesii. Next base: position 76,470 of record LPNX011200389.1, read on the forward strand.
GCAGGCATACTAAATTAAGTCAAATCCCCCATAGGTGCAAAAAAGGACTTTCCAAATCCATGAACATCCTCACGAATTAGCTAAATCAAGTTGGAAATCTAATAAGTGGTGGAAATACAACTCATTCATGCTTTTGTTTGGAGAAAAGGAAGGAGGATGATGTGGTAAAAAAACAAGGCAAGTTCCCCTAGACTAGCTTTTCCTTTATGCCTTAAAACTATTGAAAAGCAAGACAGCTTTCAGAAAAAGAAGATATGTGCTTTAAGGAACTAGGAATGAAGCATACATGCTAAATATGTTTCCAAGATGATTCCAAATCACTCCATGACCCATTTTAGCAAGTATTGACTCTTAGGAACATGTAGAAGCCAACTAGCATAGAGAGGGAATCTAGGAATCTACAAATAAGAAAAAAATGATTTAATTAATGTAAAATATGGGTGACTATGGGTTGATTATTCTAACAAAGAGTTATCTCAACCTCGTCTTTCTGATGATATGTGGAGAGAGACCCAAAAATTAAGAATCCCTAGCTTCTGCAGTTGCACCGTGTCTTCTTCTTAGGTTAGCTCTGATACCATGTTAGATTTCTATCATTTAGTCATTATGATCTTAGGATATTATCTGAGAGAATAACATGCACAACAATAATCAAAAGAGACAAGAGACACAGAGTTTTCCTTGGGAAAGCCATAAACGAGAAAACCCCGCAACTTCCTCAGAGATAGAATGAGCACCAATGGAAAAAGTAAAACCCAAAGACAGAAAGATGATCTTCGACAGCTGTTCTCTCTCTCACTTGTGTGAGCTCTTCTTCTCTTACTCATGTGCTATAATTGAGTGAGTGTGTGTTTCAAATAGAGAGTCTCACTCTCTATTTATACTAGTTTTCCACTTGACAATTACTCACTAGGGCCGACTTCCCTAGAAGAGTTAATAACCCTAGTACCCCTCAACTGTGGGGACTATTTCCTTGGCTTACAATAGAGGGTTAAACTTGACTCAATTGTGGGGACTATTGCCCCAAGTTACAATGGAGGGTTAACCTCAATGACTTTACATGAATTTATTATATTAATGACTCTCCTGATAGGAACATCAGGGTACATGATTCTCCCGATAGGAACATTGGGGTACGATATAAGATATACAAGTGAATCCATTTCGAAGGTACAAATACATCAACATTTTCAAACTTATTCTTAGAGCTGGAGGCCCCTTAGGAAGCTTGCTGATTTTTTTTAGGCTTCAAATTAGCTTCCTTTGAATCCTTCTTCTTTGATTTCACCTTTTCTTGTGCTTTGGAAGAGTCATAAACTAGGATAGCTTGATATTTGGAGGTCTTGATGACTCCCATTCTCATCAATTTGTCTTTCTCCTTGATTAAGGACTCGGAAAAAGAATTTAAGGAAGGAACCTTCCAATCAGGAAAGCTTTCCCTCTTGGAATGAAATATGGAAACAAATACAGGATACTCAGGTCCTAGTTTGCTGAGTATGGAAAGCACATTCTGCTCATCCTTTCGATCTATACCGCACTGTCTGCATTAGAGTACTAGAGACTTGAATTTAGTAAAGAATTGCTCAATAGTCTCGAAACTAATGAGATGTAAAGATACCAAATCACTCTCCATAATGTGTCCCCAAAGCTCATCTTGTTTGTTAAACAATCTATCAAGCTTCTCCCAGGATTCTTTGGGAGTCCTCAAGCCTTCTCGGTGGAAGAGGAGATCTCTGGAAATATAAGTACATAAGTACTTGAATGCTTCATCACAACGGTTCAGAAACTTGTTCCACTCTACCGGCTAATGAGCCTCAGAATCCCATCCATGTATGATCCTGTGGTAGCCATGCTTATGCATGGTCAGTTGCATATTAATCCTCCAATCAATATAATTGGAAGTTGTGAGGATCCATGGTTCAGGAGTTCTAGAACTCATAATTCCTCTGGCTGGAAGTACTGCAAAACTTCACACAAGCTACGTAGAACCTATCAATTTCACTGCAATAACAAACTAAAACATATGAGATGTTAGAATTATAGCCTTCCTCTCGACATGAAGATATTTTCATGGTCTGTCACACCCTCTTTGCTACTTTGAATAAATCCAGAGCTAGCAAATTTTCATAGGGGACTTCTGTGGAAACCCAGCTACTTCTGATGTTTAATGGAGAGAAACAACCATGAAAACTGCTTGAGAAGGCTCTAATACAATATTATAATTTGAATCCCATTTATATCTTCAAGCATATAGTTCTAATAATGTTTGCAGCAAATGGAGAATGAAGATACAAACTGAACAAAACAAACCACACAGGAAACATACACGTATTTCTTAGGAATTTACAGTATCATTCACAAAAAATAATATCCGGTGTTACAATAGTTTACATAGAAAGAATTCGATAGGAATTCGAATATCCCAAGTAGATATGACTGTATCTAACTGAATCTCTAAGTCATGGTCTCTCATTCAATATCGGAGTCCAAAATAAGCTCCCAGATGTCCAACCAATTCAAACAGACAGTGACAGCTAGTTAACTCAGTGCAACTGAGTGTGGTAGGTGGGAAAAGGCACCTACTCCACATGCATCCATGCATTATCCATGCAAGACATGCACTAGCTAACTATTTGTGAACAAATTGAAAGTAGCTGGGGGCTAACTAAGATTAACTAGTACTAACTCCAACTAACTGAAGTAGGTTGGTGATGGGACTCCCGGTGGCTCCTAAGATGTAGGGATTGGTCTAGGAGGCGCCCAAACTGATGCATGCACATGTAGTAAGTGGCAGTTAACCTATAGCAGTGTTCCCCACACTCTAGTGACTGGTACATGTGTCCCCATTAGGCCAAGTGGACCCAATGGTACTAGTCGACCCAATTAATTAATTAAGGTTCCTAAGTTAGGCTAATTAATATAATATACAGTATGGTCAAGGGAGGATTAATAATCCTAACAAAGCAGTTTTCTAATGATACTATTTGGGACTTCGATCAAAGATTTATGATGCTGATGGCGAGAGTCAGTTTTGATATGAGCGACGTTCAACACAAAGAATGGTTTATCGCAACATTGGTACCTTATATCTGACAATCACTAATGCAGCAGAATATCACGACATAGAGAAAGGCTCTAGATATCAAAATGAAGTTAGAAGCTTCACCACTTGGGTAGAATGTAGCTGGTATGAACCAAATTCAGGAACAACTGGAAAACTTGACACTTCAGTTGCAAGAAATTAAGAAAGGGAAAGATAATTGTGAAGACCTTTGGTGTACACTAAAGATACTTGCTTGGACTTCTGTAATTATCTGCTATCTAGGGTTCTGAACCCTCTGAGTTGTGGCAGCGTACCATGGTTTCACATATGTCAAGTCTATGGGCATGGACATGAAGAATGTAGATACATGCAGAATGTGGTGTTGAAGCCAACCAACCTATATTGTTCATTTTGACAATCGATGGGGCATGAAGATAAAGATTGTCATGCATATGATATGCTTGAGGAAAGGACATATGATTCATACTTTGTGAAGGGCAAAGATCATTGCAAAGTAAAAAAACTACAACCGTAGCCTCAATTGGTAAAATCCTGACCTCAACCGTAGTATACACCACCTCTGCAGATGCAATTTATCCCAATGCAGCCACAACTGCAGTTTGTACCGTAGCCACAATTCGCACCATAGCCACAATATAATTAGATGGCGATGACTCAGTCATAGCCACAGTATGTTCAAGAAGTGCACTATTCTCAGTAGTAGCCGAATCCACCACCGCCATAGATGGCTCAGCCACAGTACGAGCAACAATGAGGATTCCGAGGAAGAGGATGAGGACGAGGTCATGGATTTGTCTAGCGTTACAATTGTGGGGTATTTGGACATTACCAGAGATATTTCCCACACTTGTAGTGTTCATGTACATACTATACTACCATTGATCATACTGTCAAGAACTTCCCACAGCTAATCTCAATATGGAAGGTCGGGAACGTTCGTCAGCTGCAGAATCATAATCAGTTGTAGAATCAAAATCAACTACAAAACCAGAATCAGTTACAGAACTAGGCTCAGAATCAAGTTCCACTTCATACTCATACTGTGAATCAACCAATGAACCTTCCAATAAATCAGAATCCACCATTGAACCAGAACCTGCCAATGAACCAAGGCCAAGGGTTGACAGTTGCGACGATCTTAGCGAAACCCAGAACAGAGGATGTTGGCGTTTCCATTGTCACCCGCGCAGGTGCGATAGCCAGAGAGGATGGACCCTGCCTGCAAGTTCAATTAGACAAGAAGAAGAAGGTACCATTTTACATTGCGACTAAAAAGGAGATATTCTTTGAAACTAGGGATGCAATCGGAAGAAATCCTGGTAAGTCACCTATCTATGAAATTCCTTCTACTTTCGATTCTTCGTTGGAGGCAGGACCATCGCGGCAGCATGGTACCTTGCAGCACTTCTTCAAGAGTTTCTTGTCGTTGGTGAGAGATCATGATGCTCTGGACAATATTGGAAATTTGTTTCATCACCCGTGTAAAGAGCGGCAGGACTCTACAATAAAATATTTACACAAGAAGAAGATAAGAAAATAGATGCACATGACATTCAGATTGGGGACTATGGAGTAGATTCATTCATTCTAGATATGGGCTCAGATGTGAATATTCTGACAAAACAAACATGGAAAAATATGGGGAGGATGAGATTGGGTTGGTCCACCGTACAACTGCGATTAGATAATCAAGCCAAGGTACAACTGATTGGACGAATGTCAAACCTGGTTGTCGATGTCGAAGGTATGAAGACTTATGCCAATTTCGACATGATTACATTTGTTGATAGTGGGGGCTCCTATCCCACATTGCTAGGGATCGGATGGGCCAATGATAGTATGGTAGTGAGTAACTTCAAAAAGTGGATGATGATGTTTAAGAATCAAGACATCAGAGTCATCGCTCCTATGGATCCCACCGAAGGATGAAGATATATTGAACCAGTGAAAGATGAAGTTGTCAAGGGATGGGATCATGGTTACAACATCCCTAAGGATTACATCCACCCAACTGCTGACGAAGAACTCAGGTGGTGCAGTGCTAGTTCTGCGTATTCTAATTCTGATTCTGACGATGCATTATAAAATTGGGAAAATCGCATGCACGAGGTGTCAGTCAGGAAGTGCGGTCTTATCATACAGTCGCTATGCCATGTCACAACTGAGATTGTCAAGTTACCATGAAGGATTACCTGAGTTATCTGCATTATTAATGGAGTTTAAAGAGAAGGTATCAAAACCGCAATGATTGTTGGTGTTGGAGGATGCATTAAAGGCCACTCCAGTACGCTGGTGGGAGACTCATAAAAAGTCAATCAATGGATGGGTGCAGTGTCGACGGTTGATGACAGCTCGCTTTGATGACACATAAGTATATCACACTGGGAAGTATGATGGGAAGAATGACCCCAACAGTCACCTGGAAGAATGCCATACCCTGTGGGCATCGCGACCAAAGGATGAATGGGCCCATGCCTTTATTAACACATTGGATGAAATACCAAGGTCATGGTATATCTCAACAGAGTTGCACAGAGAAATAACCACTTGGGATGAGCTGACAGCTCGCTTTTATCACACATTTAGTTTTGTATATGCCAATCCCGATGTTCGCAATGCACTACAGATCATCCGCAATGTGGTATTAAAAGTAGTTCCAGTTGCATATCTCATGGATCCACATGTGCATTTCCACATGCAGTCGATGATGGAATGTTATAATGTGTTTGTCGAGCCTGAGGATGATGATGAGCTATGGAATATCAATATTCCAGAGACAGAAGGGAGTAGGGATGTCACAGCACCCGATATACTAACTAATCCCATGATCCAGCCGCTGAAGATTAGAAAAGTTTACGCTGGGACGAAGGAGAACCCAAAATTTGCAATTGTTGGGGACTACTCGGACGAGGATACTATGGAAAAAATAACAGACGTGCTGCATGAATTTCAATATCTGTTTCAACCAAATTCTCTGAAATGAAAGGCATACTCGACGATTTGGGAGAGATGAAGACTCCATTAAAACCAGATGTGAAAATGGTAAGGCAAAGGCCGTATTGCTTGAATCCACGATACAAGGAGAGGGTTAAAGCTGAGTTGGCTAAGATCGTGGATGCTAGAATCATCGAACTAGTTGAAGAATCATAATGGATCAGTACGATGGTGGTCCAAGATAAGAAAAAATGTGAAGTTCGAAAGTGTGTCGACCTAAGAAAGTTGAATGATGCATGTATGCATGATCCATTTCTGACACCATTCACGAATGAAGTACTTGAACGAGTAGGTGGTCAGGAGATGTACTCCTTTATAGATGGATTCTTCAGTTATCACTAGATAAGAATCACCAAAGAAGATCGACAGAAAACAACATTTGTCATTGAATGGGTCTGTTTCCAATGCACAGTGATTCCTTTTGGGTTGAAGAATGCATTTGCAATATTTTCCCGGGTTGTTGTCACTGCATTCAAGGATTTCATTCAAAAGTTCTTACAAGTTTATATGGATGATTGCACATTGTATGGTCTAATCAACGATCATTTGGAAAACCTACGACTGATGTTGGAAAGGTGTCGCCAGCATCAGATCGCACTGAACTCCAAGAAGTGTATTTTCTGCGCACCATTTGGGATACTATTGGGCCACACTGTTTGCAGGCAACGATTATTGGTTGAACATGTGAAGATAGAACTTATTTTGAGCTTTCCACCACTGACAAATGTGAATATGCTTAGGGAGACATTGGGGCACACCGGGTACTATTGCAAATTCATCAGAGGATATGTTGCGATTACTGCCCCTATAGAGAAACTATTGAAGAAATATGTTGCATTTGTATGGAGTCCAGAATGTCAAGGAAGCTTCGACACACTGAAGGCCAAGATGGCTTCAGTGTCCATACATGTGTTCCCAGACTGGAACAAAGAGTTCCATGTGCATGTCGATGCATCATCTGCCACACTTGGAGTAGTGCTCACGCAGCTAGGAGAAAGAGACCTGGATCATAGGATTGCTTTCGCTAGTCGAAAGTTGTCATTTGCTGATAAAAACTATATGACTACAGAGTGAGAAGGTCTGGCGATGGTATATGCACTGTAGAAATTCAGGCATTACCTTTTAGGAGGTCACTTCAATATGTTTACTGACCATTATGCTTTGAAGTACTTGGTCAATAAGCCTATGTTGGGGGGGAAGATATGTCGCTGGCTACTTCTCTTTTAGGATTTTGATTTTGAAATAATTGTGAAGTCAGGTCATTTGAACGCTGGCCCTGATAATTTGTATAGAATTGAGATGGGTGAAGAGCCAACCAATATTGAAGAAGGATTTCCCAATGTGCAGTTTTTTAGAGTCGACATGGAAGATGACTACTATGCTCACATAATCTATTTTTTGACAACGATAATCACACCAGATAAATTTTCATCCAGTCAAAAGAAGCAATTGGTGGTTAAAGCTCTAATTACCAGTTGATTGTCATACACCTATATAAGCTGGGACCAGATGAAATTTTGTGGCGCTGTGTCCTACCCCATGAATAAGGAGAAATTTTAGCAGAAGCACACGCGGGAGTTGCTGGGGGACACTACAGGTGTCACACTACTACAAGAAAGGTGCTTTGGACAGGGCTCTCCCAAACCACTTTACACAATGATGCAACTGATTATGCGTGGACATGTGATGTCTGTACACGCACTAGAAAACCATTATGATGGGATGAGATGCCTCTAGTACCCAGGTAACCTTGCAACCTTTTGATAAATGGGTTGTGGATTTTGTGGGACCAATCAACCCATCAGGGAAGTGACCTGGTGCATGGTACATAATCACATCAATAGACTACTTGACACAATGGGCAGAGGCTACACCAGTCGTGGATTGCACCGCTGCGAGAGCCGCAAGATTTATGTTTGATAACATCATGACGCGGTTTGTATGCCCCAAAATATAGATGAGAGACCATGGTATCCATTTTATCAACCACACAGTAAGAGCGCTGATGGAGGAGTTGCATATGCAACATAACAAAAGTACACCATATCATTCGCAGGCAAATGCAACTATAGAAGAATTCACCAAGATCTTGGAGCATGCACTTACAAAGGTATGTAACACTAACCAAGATGACTGGGATTTGAAGATTCCAACAGTATTGTGGGAATATCGCACCACTTGCAAGATATTGATAGGGAAAACATCGTTCAAATTGGTCTACAGGAAAGAGGCAGTCATGCCTATGGAATACATTATTCCCTGTCTACACATTGAAGCCACGATGGGCATGGCTGATGCAACAGTGCTAGAAGAGAGCCTAGCGCAGTTGCTACAGCTTGAAGAAGACCTCTTTATCATAGGGTTCCATCAACGCATCGAGAAGGATTGATAGAAAGCTTGGCATGATCGCCACATAAAAAAAATAGCTTCAACAAGGAGATTTGGTGTTGTTATATGACAGCAAGTTCCTGAAGCATCCAGGTAAGTTACAGATACACTGGTTAGGTCCATATCTTGTTAATTCTATTACTTATGGGGGGAAGTTCAACTGCAACAATTAGATGGAGCGGTGCTACCAAAAATGGTGAATGGTAGCCAACTGAATCCCTACAGGACAGGTTCAGAGTCGCATAATGCTTGAGGCACTGCATAATGAAAAAAGAGAGGAATAGATAGCCAGAGGAAGGGCGCACAAAGAGGAAGTGGATGCGCAAGTAGGGGAGTCAGTAGAGCAGTTAGGAATATCTGTCGTGACAGTTGTAGGGTCGCGACATAGTCAAATCAACAATAAATGAAGCACAGTTAAGACAATTAACCGATGATACGTGCTAAAGAGACGCGTATTGATGGTGGATCCGACCGTTGGGTTGGCAGAATCGACGGCAGATTCAGGTAGTTAATGCACGATTTGGTCATGATGACCGTGGTTGATTTGGTAATGATTAAGGATGGATCGACTAGATGCTATAAGAAGGTGCTCAACGTGGGTTGAACGCACCGTTATGCTAAGTTGAAGTTGCAAAGAGTGTTGAAGCAGAATTGAGTTCTAGCGCTGTTGAGTGGATTGTGAGAGCTGTAGAGCGAAGAAGAGAGTGTGTTACGACTGTGGGGAATTATTGCGGGATGTAGAGTAACCCGGACATAGTATAAATTTCTAGTGAGTGGGACTCACCAATCAGACCAGTTACGATTGTTGAATAATTTCCCAGCATGCATGTCGGCTCATCACCTTTCCCGATGAAGAAGCAGAGGGGTTTGGAAGCCAAGTTCCCCAGTGGCGACAAAGAGACAAACATGAACATCAGTGAGGGCACAGGAAGACGTAGTTCCCCAAATAGGGCCATCTAGCTCTAGGACTGTAGAATTAGCAGTTCGCACCGGGGTCTCAGTTAAGGAAATCCCGGGCTACATCGCTCCAACCTGACCTGGTGCGAATCCTTGACGGCTCACCAAGAACCAAAAGTATCAGCCCAAGATGCCACCGTTGTCAAAAGGGATGGTGTGCAACACCGATATTGTCCCATCCCTGATGAAGATGAAGTACGAGGACCATGACCTATTGGTGTTATAGGACATCACAAATGATCCCTATGAGTCGTTTCCTTCGGTCACAAGAGGGCCTATAGTGTGTATCCCGCAGCTGTGGACGCACGGGAAGGATAAATATGGGTTGTTAGGGCTTATCAACATGCCGCATTTTGGGTGGTTGAATGAAGTGAATTCCTGTGTCAAGCAACTCTTGGCTTTCTTTCATGGAGGGACCTTGTTGTTGGACACACCAGTTGCAATCATGGTATATTTGATTTCGGAGATCACGGGGTTGCCGAAGGATGGGCCAGACCCATCGCAATATTTTAGAGGAAATGATAATGATAAGCGGCTCACCACAAGGTTGAAATAGAGGGAATCGTTGTTTATTTATTTTATTCCCCAAGGCTCCACTCATCTTCTACCTTTCCCTCTAGTCGATTTGTCCTCAATCATCGTTTTAGTCGTGCAACGCTTTAAGTCTCCTAACAATGTCAATTTCATCTACTATTTGAAGAAGTTAGGATTAATATTTACAGTGCCTTTTACTTACACTTCGCGTCTCTCGGTCATGTATTAAAGGGATGTTACACATTTATAGAAGATTATATATATATATATATATATATATATATATATATGAGAAAGAAAAGGGGTTAAGGATCATTTTCAAATAATTATATAGATATTCTTTTTAAAATCTAAAATTTTAAAATATAACAATTATTTTGATAGAAATGTATTAAATGTTTAGATTTTAGAGGATTAAATTTTAAATAATTTAAATATTTTTATTTAAGTAAAGTTTAATGATACAAAATATTTTTATTTAGGTAAAGTTTACATAAGACTATGATGGCCTTGCGGCACAATGGTTGACTACATCATGATTCCTTCCTTCCTAAATAAACACAAATATATAGCCTAGGGTCTTGATAAGAATGCCATGAATATGGAATACAATAAGCAGAAATAAAATAATCTTGGAAAATGATTCTTTCCTTTGAAGACAAACATAGTTTGGATCTTTATAAGGATGCCATGATTATTGAATACAGTAACGAGAAAGCAACGATATCGGAAACATCAAGTAACAGACTTTTTAATTAGTATTATATTTTTTAACCAGGGAAATCCCTAGCTACTAGATGCCCAGCCCTAGTCTTGGCACAAAAGAGTAACTCTTTTACTCAATGAGAATAAATTTGTCACCGTGAAGTGCTAAAGGTTTTGTAGGATTAAATTGCCCCCGTATTGTTTGTTGGTAACAAGATATTCCAATAAAAAATTCTTTCAATATTCTTGTTTCATCTTGCAATCTAGGAAAAGGAAAAGAACACTTCCGCCAAGAATAGAAACACCTATCATGTAATTATTTAATAATAAATTAAAACTATTAGATTAAGCAAATATGTATAGTAAAAATGTGTTAGATTTTGGGTTTCATTGAATGGATCAACAAGATTAACCCTAGTGTAACAAGTAAATAACAATGTTTCATTTTGATTAAGATTTAAATAAGCAAAAAGGTAATAATACTAGTTTTTTTTATTTATAAATAGTATTTTTTTATGTTTATATTAATTAGTTTAATGTAAAATAGCATTTGTTCTATATTTATATTAATTAGTTTAATATTTATATTAGATATGGTAATTAGTTTAATGTTTAGTCTTCTTTTACATTAATATATATCCACAAAACTAAGTGGGTCGTTGCACCTATGGCTTTTATCAACCACTTTAATTGTAGTTGTATTAATAAATAAACTTAATTAACAGATATCTTATTTGTAGCACTTAAAATAACTTATTTGTGACACTTATATATATAAATAAATTTTTTAACTTTTTGTTTTTAAATAAAGTATTTAAAGTAAAAATAACATAATAAAATATAACTTGAAATTCCAAAGGTAAAGGTAAAGAGTTGTAAATCATAATGTATATAAATTTTAAACTAAAATAAATCCATGAAAATATATATAAATTTTTAAACTGATAAAGGGTTGTAAATCATAATGTATATGAGTTTAAACTTAAATAAATTCATGAAAAATATATATAAATTTTTAAACTTTTTATTTTTGCTCTTAATTATTTAGTTTGAAAAACAGACCATAAAATATAACTTGAAATCCTTTATGGTTGTGAATCATAATGTATATGAATTTTAAACTTAAATAAATCCATCTATTTCTTTCGGCGTTTTAGTATAGAAATCTTATAAAATATAACTTGAAATCCCAAAGATAAAGGGTTGGAAATCATAATGTATATAAGTGTTAAACGTAAATAAATCCAATTTCTTTAAGCATAAGTTTACTATAGAATCTTATACATTAGAAAATTTTACGAACATTTACTATTCAAATTTAGCTTATCCTACGCTGGTCAGGGTTTCTCAGCTCGCAAGTGAAGTTGATGGACCCAGCAGGCATGTGGAGTGTTCTCAGGTGACCTTGTCCATATTTGAAGAGCTTTAAAACTGCATTCGATATCAGTCGAATTTTGGTAAAACAAGTTGAAATTGATTAATGGTTCATTCGAAAGAAAAATTCTTACATACCAAGCAAGTTAGTAAAGCTAGCTTTAAGTGCGTTCGGGCATCAAATTTTTGTGTTCAACACTTGTCATGAAAGTATATATGTATGGGATGAAGGGGCAATGGAATCAAGCCTAAGTCAATGGAATCCTTGCAAGTCATTGCATGTTTGAGTCTCAACAATCTGCCTTTTAAATTGAACCAAAATACCAAAAGAAGTCTATTAATGGCTAGATTTGAGAAAGTTCTAGGTGTGAGTGATTAAGGGCTTGAGGTTTTAAATATTTTTGTGTTTTGTATGAGTCCACGATTCACTGAATCGACAGTCACAAGTAGGAATTTAAGTTATTTAATGAAAACAATTAATGTGCATACCTCTATATCAAAACCGTTTTCCATGTTGATGTAGGCTACTACCCTCTTTATTGTCTTACCAAAAGGCATGATAATGAGGGAGAATAGCTAAAATTATGGACTTTACCTTCCAAGAATGCCTTGCACTCACATTGTTAAGGAGTGATAAGAAGATCGCAACAATCAAATGTGTCAAATCTGGGTTGAAAGTGTTAATTAAATACTTATATGGTAAATTTAATATAAGACTTACTTATAGTTCTATCTTACTCTGCGCGTCTTGACACATTTAATATTTAATGGTTGTCTCTGCGCCTTGACCCAATTCGTATTATATGGCGAGGATGTGCATGCATAATAATCCTTAGTTATGACTATGGGATGAGGATTTAAAGAGAAGATGATGGAAAGCCAATTAATTTTTATACGTAGTTTGGTGGCGCCGAGGACAAATGTTGTGAGAAAGCACAAATGTTTGGAAGGACATATGGAGATTACATCACGATCATGCCACCCATCAAATTGATGACTATTCTTGAGACAACAATTGTTTTTTTTTAATTTTATTAATAACCATTGTTTCTCCATATCGTGTTCTCAATGACACCTCTCTATAGCAATGCATAAATCGACCTCTGCACAGTTTGTGATCCTAGCTATATGGCATTATTTATATTTGCATGACATTGAGTGTTGTTTATAGTTGTCGTGAGTCCATGATATTCATGCAAGAAATGAAGTCTTGTAGAGGAGGACTCATCAAACTGGCCTTTTGAATTTCATTTTGGAAAAAAAAAGAGTGGGCATTGGTAGCGAGGTTCACATAGGTAGTAGGCACATAGGTAGTTGTTGTTTTTTGTTATAGCCATAGTTGTTGACACATTGTCACACTTTAGATTGCAGCCCCAAGTGACTCGAGATTCAAACTCACATCTCGCTGGCTAGTGCCTTGTAGTCATCAATGATTACTGGTCATCTTGCACAACTAAGCAATGAGTGCATGACATGAGTGAGTGAGTGATTATAATTTATCATATTTCCAATATTTTGAATGATGAGTTGAACTTTATAGCATAGGAATTTCAACATCTTGAGAAATTCATATGGATTGCTAATTTCAAATGTTGATATAAATTATGCCCTTCTTAATTGGAAGGGTAAAATTCAAATTTTTAATTTTTTTTGAAGGGTAATTTTAACTTTATACTTCTGGGAAGGGCTAGAACTCTTTGGAAGGGCTAGGAAGGGTTCAATTTTGAACGTTGTTGACGCCAATGAAAAACAAATGGTGAAATTGTTTGGTCAATCTAGGTATCCAATGGAAACCAATTAACTTGTGGCTAGTAAAGATTTATATATAGATCATAAGTTAAGTGTCATTAACAAGTTATCTATTACTTGTTCTCTATGTTTGTTGTCTATGCCTCAACTACCTTTTACAAATGTCTCTCAATACCTATCAATTTTGAGTTACACCCATAAAATCAATCTAAACAATGCACTTGTCTCATCTTATTTTAATGTAGGAAAACCATACATAATAGTCCACCCCAAATTCTAAAATATAAACATCTACTAATATAATAAATATATATTTAGTATATTAAAAAATTATTATTTTTTACTATAAATTAAATTTGATTATTAATAGAAACTAAAATTAAATTACAGACTAATAATCGGTTAAATATTTAAATTAAATAATATTACTCTTTAAATAGATTAATGGTAAAGGAACTTAGATTCCGTTTAAAAAGTTATAAATTTAATTCTGAAAGAGACGCTATATTTAGAAAATAGTTAAGATTGCAAAATATAGTAATCTATGTAATAACTAATTCATTTCAACGGTACTTATGGTGAAGGGTTTATAGGTCCAGGGTTTATTCTGGGGCGTAAGCTACTTTTGATTCGAGCGGCTCTGCCGCTTATAATTTTTTTTAAAAAACCAACCCATGTGACCAGTCAGTATTGCTAGGGGAAGAAGTTTGAATTCGATGAAAATGAAGTATAAAATTATAAAATTTTATGATCGATGAGATTCCATCTTCATAAAGGGTTGGGTTCTCATCAACTCGTGGTGAGATTCCCTCTCGGTCCTATGAAGATATGTTATTTTGCGTTGGGTGCAGCACGAGAAGACTGGGTTCAAAAGGTTGAAAACAGATCAAATATAGAACATTCCTGCACTCCACAACAAATCTTGTAAACATAAATAACATGTAGACAAGTGGATCCTTGAGCTTGATAAGAATGCCCATGGAAAGAATTCAGTTTAAAGCAACCACAACTTGAAGAAACAATAAACATCAAAATAACAGACCATCTTGTCTTTGATAGTTGAAGCAAGCTAGCCATGGAGTCCAACGACCTTCCTCTGTATACTACACTTCAAATTAACTCCTTGATATGCAGACTTTATGCTTGCATCTACTTTGCAGCAATAATGGGTCTCATATATTATCGGGTTGTGTATATGCCAAGTGAAGGTTATTGGCCTTGGATTCTGGTGTTTGTTTCAGAACTAGGGTTTGCCTACGGTTGGATTTTAGACCAGTCCGCCAGGTGGCGCCTTGTTGAGCGAAAAGTCTTCCCCGAAAGACTTTCTCAGAGGTAATTTGCTCATATATTTTCAAGCACACCCAAAACTTATTGTGATTATCATATGCAACGTCTTCATGGATATGTTCACTGGATTTTAATTGCTCCTTGTAAATGGACAGGTTTGAGAGCGATCTACCGCATGTGGATATATTTATATGCACAGCTGATCCTATCAAAGAACCTCCACTGACTGTTATAAATACAGTGTTGTCCGCACTGGCTCTAGATTATCCTGTAGGAAAACTGTCCTGTTATGTTTCTGATGATGGAGGATCCCCTTTTACATTTTACGCTCTCTTGGAAGCTTCACGTTTTGCAAAGATTTGGCTTCCTTTTTGCTATAGGTATTCCATTGAAGACAGATCCCCAGAGGCATATTTCTCAAACGATTATGCTCTGGAAAATGAGAATCTGTCTTTTAAAACAGAATGGAAAAATATGAAGGTAGGGCGGTAGGAATTCAAAATTTTTATTTCTGTTTTTAACTTTGCTGCACATACTGTATTTGGTTTATATACGTCGGATTGTTTTGTTTGATTATTTCGATCAGAAAATGTACTTGGAATTGAAGCATTGTGTCAACAACGTTGTGGAGATGGGCAGTGTTCCAGAGGACAAACAGAAACAACACAAGGGCTTCAATGAATGGTCTTCAAGAAGCACTTCTCGAGACCATCCCAGTATACTTCAGGTCATCCGTCTTATTGACACCTAGGACGTGCTAAACACTTTAATTGAGATCATCAGTCTTACCATATTGAAATTTCTGCTTATAATTTTGTCAATGGTGTCTTCTCTATGAATTAACTGCAGATTTTACTAGAGAAAGGAGAGGACAGCGACATTCATGGGAATGATCTGCCGAATCTCATATATGTCTCTCGTGAAAAGAGACCTGGAATTCCCCACAATTACAAGGCGGGTGCCCTGAATGCTCTGGTAATATTTGTATGTCTACTGTTCTACTTACCAAGTAAGCAATCGATTATTATTAAGTTTAGATATACAATCCCACCAAGGTCGCTGAAAATTACAGAACGTAATTTGTAATGTTCGCAGATTCGAGTTTCTGGTGTAATGACCAATGCTCCCTTCATTCTCACCCTTGATTGTGACATGTACGCCAACAATTCTGAAGTGCTCCGTCAAGCCATGTGTTTTTTTATGGACCCCAAAACAGGTCAACAGTCCGCCTTCGTCCAATTCCCTCAATGCTTCCACGGCCTCACAAAGAACGATCTCTATGCAAACAATCTCTTCAGGATTGCCGAAGTGAGTATTATATGAATCTTTGACGTTTGCGATACTGAGTTATGCAACCGTGAGGTTACTAAAACATTATAACCCGGAAACCTTCACTTGCAGATCCAATTAAAAGGAATGGATGGTGTTGATGGTCCAATATACGGAGGCACTGGATGCATTCACCGTCGGGATGCCTTGTGCGGGACTGAACGATGGCGTACGTCCTCCACTTCTAAAGCTCAAGCAAGTCCATCGGAGATGATGAAAGATGCACGGGATCTTGCCAACTGCACCTGCGAGGAGAACACCCTGTGGGGCAAAGAGGCAATTTCAACTTCCGGATTTTGTTTGAATTAAACTTATAATATTCTCATCTTATAAGTTTTTTCTGAAAGTGAAGTGCATAAATTGCAGGTTGGCATGATTTATGGCTGTGCTGTCGAAGATGTATTGACAGGTTTCGTTATACAATCCAGAGGCTGGAAATCTATTTACTGCAATCCAAGCCGCAAAGCCTTTTTGGGTGGCGCGCCGGTGAACTTAAATGATACACTCCTTCAAGACAGAAGATGGAGCGCCGGTTTCCTAGAGATTTTTTTAAGTAAGTTTTGCCCATACGTTTATGGGATTCAAGGGACAAGAATAGCCCAGAGAATGTGTTATGGTGTGTTCTGTCAAAGGGCTCCGTCTTCTTTATACATACTTTGCTACGGTTTATTTCCTGCCCTCTTCATGCTAAACGGAGTATCACTATTTCCCAAGGTATTTTTTTCCTGATCAAATTTTCTATTTTTCTACTTGACAAACAAAGAACAAATCAAATAGAATGTCATTTGGGAGTCCTCTTTTCTGTTAATGATGACTATATGCATATTGTGGCCAATGGAAAGGTTTCAAATCCATGGTTCATCCTCTTTTCATCGTTAGCACTATCTGCATATGGGTACAGTCTGATTGAGTTTCTGTGGATCGGGGGTTCGTTTAAGAGTTGGTGGAACGAACAGAGGATGTGGATGATAAAAGGCGTGTCATCCTATCTCTTTTCTTTAATCGATGTTGTTTGCAAAATTATGGGCATATCAGAGGTAGGGTTTGACGTGACGAGCAAAGTAGTGGACATCGAAGCAGCCAAGAGATTCGAGAATGAAATGTTCGAGTTTGGTGTGGCTTCTGTTCTGTTTGTTCCCCAGCAACTTTGGCACTAGTAAACTTGATATCGTTTGTCGGTGGATTGGCTCGATTACTGCAGGAAGGGTACCCGGCTTTTGAGAGGATGGGTTTACAGTTATTTTTGTGCAGTTTCATTGTAATAAATAGTTGTCCGATATTGGAAGCCATGTTTCTGAGGAAGGACAAAGGCCGAATACCTACTTCCATTAGTATCGTCTCTATTTTAGTTGCAGTTTCTGTTTGTTCTGTCGCTTCCATGCCCATTCCATCCCAGTGAAAGAACGCTAAAAGCTGTTGAAAATTGCTGATCAGCTGATAACTCTTGGTTCAGTTTAAAAGTATGTATCCTCATTAGTCTTTTCTAAATTAAATCTCTAGATATCATAGGCAATAGTTATTTAATAATAACTCTGTTATATCTGCTTCAATGACTCATAGATTCGACTGTAGCGGAATCATTCAATTTTATTTCTGCTTCAGTGAGTCATAGATATGGACTCTGCTGGAATTATTCCATTTCATTTCTGATTCAGCGAGTAACGGATATGGACTACTTTGAATCATTCAAGGGCGGTGAAACATGAGTCATGTCTTGTTTTTCGGAATAAAAGGGATGAGAATGACTTTCTTATACTGTCTTTTATAATGCGAATAGTATTGACTTAGATTTGGAAAATAGAAGATTGAATATTGGACAGGTCGGTTGTTGCATTCACAGGGAGTTTTATGTATGGCAATTTGCTTTTAGAAATGTGCTGACCGTCATCCTGTATTTATAGTTTACACGTCTTTTGGTTGAATCAGGTTTTGGCACTAAGATTATCGAAAATTTGAACTTAGGTAGAGTATAATAACATTTTTTTTATAACTCAATTGATAATTGATAAAACATATATAATATATTATGTTACAAAGTAATATGTGAAAAAAAACTATACTAGTGTGAACAAGTAGTAGATCGATACAAAATAGATCAAGGGAGTCCAAAAATGTAGTCAAAAGCCATAGCCAGAAAGAAAACATATATAATATATTATGTTACAAAGTAATATTTGAAAAAAACTATACTAGTGTGTGAACAAGTAGTTGGTCGATACAAAATAGATTAAAGGAGTCTAAAAATGTAGTCAAAAGCCATAGTCACAAAGAAGGACACAAAATAGACAAGGGGGCATGAACTAAAAAATATAGTCTAAAAAAACCAAAGACTAGGTCTCATGAAGCGCAAGAAACACAAACCTTGAAACGGACCACAAGGGCCAACACCAGAGCACCCAAGCTCATTACATATAAGTCTGACAACTCCCTTCAAAAGAAATGGAGCCATTAATCCAAAGCTCAAAGAAGTAAAACCCATCAACCGCCAGAAGAGCCTTTTTTGACAGCAAGTCCACCATATGATTTTGATCCTTGAAGACATGCGCAAAAGAAATACTTTTGAAAGGACTTATCAGTAGCCTAGTCTGTTTCAACAAATCCAAGAGGTGCAAAATATTAATGCCATGGACCTCTGCAACACAATCAATAACAACCTTCGAATCACCATAAGGGTGCTCGCACGAAGTTGGTTCCACTTTTTAGTGCCACTTAAGAAATCGGAAACACACTTCCGAACTGTAAATCAAGAACACGTATGAGTTATTGATGGTATGTTCAGAATAACCTGAGCCCAGACAAAATGCTAAGGTTAGTAAGGAAGTATCACATCTGCAATATATCTCATATGCGTTATGTAAAAGTTAAATATCGCAAGTGCGATATATCGCATATGTGATATGGAAAAAAAAACCCAGAGGCCGCAGGCCTCATTTCTCATTTGTACAGTGACATTTCGGGAGAGCGATAAATTGCATAGGCGATAAACCACACAGGTGATTTGTGTTTCACCATTTGGAGGTCGATTTGAAGGTGGCTGTGGAGGTGGCTTGGCTCCAATGGTAGGTAACTACTCATATTCATTACAAATTGTTTTCAATTCTTTATTGTTTTTGTTAATTTCATAGTTTTTATAATTGTTTAAAACAAATTTAATAAAAAATATTGAATTAAATCAAAGAATGATAAATTAAAACAATTTGTAATTTTTTTGTTTAAATCTTAACATATAACATAAATGAGCAAGATAATGTGGAAAATGAACCCACCAATAACCCATAACCTAACCCAAACATGTACCCAAACCCAAACCCGGAGGGGGAAGAAGATCGAAACTCATAGATTCTGGCGTGTTTGGCATCATTGAGGCGCCTTAGCTCAGATCTATTAGAGGGGGGGATCATTTGAGACAATCTTTAGCTGATGCATTGGACACAATAACAAACACAATTTCCAATGCCCAAGGAGCTCTGTACAACATTAGCTCATACAGAGAATCGAGGAGGCAATACTACTCTGATGGTTTGACTTATAAAGACATCAAAAACCTAAAGATTACAAAAGACCAATTATTTTCATTATTCTGGGACCCTAGCACCGGATTGGTTCCACCCACCAGTCGAGCACACATTTCCATAAACTGGTGCGTGGAACCAAATATAAAGGCCAATTGGATGGATGGTTGGTATATGGTCTTCGATGAAGACCCTCATGGGAATAGGGACATCCCATTTTATTTCCTTAGGAAGTTGTATGTAGAATTCATCCTAGGGAAACATGTTAACTATTTCGATATCTTAGGCTTCCAGGGTGTTGGTCATGGGATGCCCCAAGATAGGGAAGGGGCCAGGATAGATCCTAACCATGTGCCACACCCTCCATGCACACCAAAACCCCCTTTGCTATATCCTCCTGCGGGTCATGTGATTGAGGATACACAGAAGGCCTTATTTGACTTGGCAGATACATTGCTTCAGCATGGGACTAATATCCAAGGCAATGTAGGACAAGGGGTTGGCACTTCTAAGGACGGCCCATCGCACAGTAAGGATCCATCTACAGATCACATAGGAGACGTAGAGCGTTCAGAGCATTGTGTTACTCCACACCCTTGCACATCGTGTGGAAGCATACGCTATGGCCCTATTTCAGACTTCCGGGACAATGGATTACTTCGATTTGTAAGTAAAACTCATTATTTTCATATTATATTTTGTTTCATATCACAATTTTCAATTGTTTCACAATTTATTTCTATTTAATTATCTAACAAATTATGTGAACAAATATACAGCTAGTGTCCCATGGCACACCAGAGTCGCATAGTCCGCCAATCAATGTTGAGAACATTGATGCTGCTATCAATATTGCATATGGGTTTGGTTCTTCACCATTAGTGGTAAGAACTATAATTGTTAATTTGTCAACTTTATTTACATATTTATAGTAGAGATTGCAACATTCAGTACATCCTAATTTTGAAACAACATGTTTTATGTAGGGTGATCAGGATGAGTACATTGAATCCCAGCCTAATCCCTCTCATGCAGAGGTAGATATTCAGACACAGGTATTATTTTAAATATGCTTTTAATTATGTTTCACTTTCTTTGGAAAAATCATTTTTTGTCCATCATGTATATGTCTCGTTTTCTTTGTACTATCTGACGTTGACATATGTTACGTTATGCAGGCATCCATTGAGCCTTTGGTGCTTGAAGAGAACCAAAGTGAGGTTGTTGCCAACCCACCTCTTTCCCCCCACCAGGTACATGTATGTTTCGCTTTCTTTGAAAACATCATTTTCCATCTATGTAGTATATATGTCTATGATTCTTTTTATTATCTGAATTTGACATATGTTATTTTATGCAGGCTTCTATTGAGGCACCGGTGCTTGAAGAGCACCAGATTGATGACCCACCTATGACGACCCAACAGGTACGTTTATGTATCGCTTTCTTTTAATTGTGATTTTAATGATTCAACATGTACTTTTTTAATTTTTTGAAATTGTCTAATTGTCTCTTTATCCTTTTGTACGTAGGAACGTGAGTTTGATGAATATGTCCAAAAAGCGAGCTTCTTTGCTAGTACAAGTAGAAGTATTTTTCTCTCGTTTCTAGTTAATTAATCCACTGATTACACACCTCCTCACGTTCCCCAGGTATATTTATACATTGTAACTCTTGCTTCTATTGCTTTTTGTACATGCAAGTATCTTTTTCCTTGTTGCCCCCATTGATATGTCTCTTTTTCTTTGTATTGTCTGACATTGACATATATGTTACTTTATGCAGGAATCTATTGAGACAGTTTATGTATCGCTTTCTTTGCAGGGATGATTTTAGGGGCGAATTATAGCCCATAGGCGAATTTCAAGGGGTGCCCAAAAAAAGGTGGGCGAATTTTTAATATTAAAATGTTTTTTTTTAAATTTAATAAATTAGCCCATTTTTTATTTTATATATAATTTTCCCCAATTAAATAGCCTGTGCAGTTAAACTATGAAAATTCATACAATGGAATTTATCCCGCCCGTCGATGGGGAAAATCGGACATTCGCCTGGATTTCTTCTATAATGGAGGTTAAATCGCCAGAAATTTCCAGTTTTGGAAGAGAAATGGAGATGGTTCGCCTGGATTTTATGGATGATAGGTTAAAATTTTGGTATTTCGCCCTTATTTATGGATCTTTTGGTAAACTTCTCTCAGTTCGTCCTTGATTTGCAGGCTCATGGACGCAGGACAACGTTTGATTTTAGGTGGTGGCCAGGCCATGGACGCAGGACAACGTTTGATTTTAGGTGGTGTTTTCTTTGGTTGGCCAAAGATGCAAGACAGACAGGGTTTGGATGTTGGACATGGTTTGATTCCATGTGGTAGTGGTCATGGCCGTGGCGGTCTTCATTCTCCATGGACGCAGGACAGGGTTTGATATGATGTGATTTCATGGGTTTTATTTCCAGGACCTTCGTTGGCCATGAAAGATGGGCATAGTCAGATTTTGTGTTTGCTGTGTTTTTTTGTGTTTCTTAAAGCCATTGCAATTCTCTTTGGTGTTTTTGTTTCTTGCTAGCTTCTGTATTTTTTTAGCATGGCCATGCTAATTTCTCTTTTGGTATATTGTTTATCCTGTTCACTTACGTATCATCATTTCTTTCACGGGTTTTCGAGCTTTGGGTTTAATGGGTCTGTGGTTTTCATTGTGTGTCTTTTTTTTTCTATGGGTTTAATGGTGAGAAAATTAGGTAGATCGAAATAGCCCAACTGATCAGATTCACAGGTGCAGTGTGCTGAGGCTACCCCACTATTAAGTTATGCATAAATCTGCTCATTCCATTAGCGGTACTAGGGGTGCGGTTTGTTCACCCCTCTAAGCTGTCTATAAGGCGCCTATTCAGCAGGTGCCCAGCGAGGAAGGCATAATTGACTGGTGAAAGGTTTTCCCAATATGAGGGTGTTCAATCTCGGTTCGAATCCGGGCGTCTTCTAAGAAATATCAGATATAGCGAGCCCCTGGCTTTGTGCTTTCCGCCAGGGGGCTCGCGCTTCACACTCTTGAGGCTCACATGAGGTCAAAGTTAAAGTTAAAGCAAGGTTGGGGTATTAGTGAAATACTAAGCTCTCCATAGAGATTGACACTATAGCACCCTGCTACTGAGCTCTCCTTTTCAAGAAATCTTGTGATTTTTGTCTTCTCAATCATGAATCTTGCCATCGAGATACATGCATTGAGATAAATCTAACATAGTCACTGTGCATTAAATACTTAAGGTTTAGTCTGATTGTGTAGAAGGAATAGTCTAGGTTGAACAAGGTTAAGAACCAGTGGTCAATTTCCAAATCTGTGTCATGAATTATGACAATTAACTTCGTGCAGTTGTAGTGCTCATTATTGATATTTTAACTGAATATGAATTTCTTGTCCACCCTGCAATCCTTTTAAATCATTGGACCAACATGCTATCTTGCTATTTCTAGATTAGTATATTGCAGAAACAACATAAGTACGAACCTCCCAAGCTATGTTGAGAGCATAAGTGTGGGTCTTGTATCCACTGTGAGAATGTGGGTGCCTGGTAAGCATGATTTTACTTTGAGCCTTGAGCTTTTCCTACTCAATAAAAAATGAAGGGGGAAGTTTGCAGAATTGATAGATTGTCTGTACAAATAAACATTTCAATATTTATTAGATTCATTTGATATTGAGAAAGCTTAGAGGTATTTTATATGGATTGGTGTTATTATTGTATTTTGACAAAATCCTCCTCTTCTCATAGTGCTGAAAGTATGTCCAGGGTATCTATTATGCCAAAGTTACCTAGAAATTGCATCTAGCCCCAACCGTTTGAAATGGCCTTCTTGCACTAGTGAGACAACCATTGAGTGGCAACATGTATTAGGGGGTTTTGAATTCTGGGCTCTTTTTCTCCACAAAATGGGTGCAAACAAACCTAAAAAAAACAGACCTGAGTTAATTTCAGACCCTATAAACCAAGTCTGAGTGTGATTTAGGTGATTTTGGGCAATCTCTTGATGCAGAAAAGAGCGAATGGCATGTGTTTGAACTTTCTATGTAAACTTGGTTTGATTTCTTAATATTAGGACTAATAACAACGTGTTCTTATAGGTGGAAAATGAGTATAAACCTGAAGAAACATTGTTTGGGCCTCCTGGAGTGAATTACATGAATTGGGTTGCCCAGATGGCTGTGGGAATGGATATGGGTGTACCCTGGGTAATGTGCAAACAGGATGATGCACTAGACCGTGTGGTGAGCTCTGTTAATGACACCCTCTTAGATATTTATATGATAATATCTTTAAATGGGCATTTGGTGACCCCTGTCTCTCGATGAACTTGCCAAATTGTATCAAAATATTGCACCAGTTGCATCAATTGAATTAGTTACCTTTGCACATTCTATACAATTCATACTAATGGACTTTAAAATAAGTAATTAGTGTAGATGCAAATAAATTGTCATTTTTCATTTTGATGAATGACTACTACTGAGTGTAATTTAAAGCAAAATAGCTGCCATTTAATAGATTGTGGGGTTTTCAGGGTTCTGCATTCCGTTTTTCTTAGTCTTGTAATAATCAATGTTGAGATATCCAAGATTCCATTGTTTTACCGTATTTCTTCTTTAATATTTGAAACAAATAAACACTTGCAATGGTTTCTACTGCGACAACTTTGTACCTAACAATCCTTACAAGCCAACAATGTGGACGGAATCCTGGAGTGACTGGTACTGAGATTATTTTGTATTTAATTTCAATTGATGGAATAAAAACTTACTTTATTTCACGCTTAAATATATTTTGAACTTCAAATTCTGTTCTGGAGAAGTAAAAAGTTGAAGGAAATCCTGATAATGCCTCCTTTGATAAACTGATAATTTGAAGATTCTAAGCTCTGCAGTAAAATTTTTATTGTGACAAATTGAAAAATGAAAATATGCAGCAATGTTTATTGTCAGTTTTAAATGTAATTCCAACTTATAGTAATATGAAACATTGTGTCTGGTTTTCTAGGTATACTGAATTTGGAGGTGCGTCTCCTCATAGACCAGTGGAAGATCTAGCCTTTGTAGTATGGATGATCTAGTCGCTTTGAAATATTTGGTTACAAAGGTCAATGCATCTACAGTATGTGTAGAAGAAATAGATCCTTTACCTAAGTGGCATCTTCCTAAATTGTATATTTCAGAAATGTATAAATTGTCTCACTTTTTCTTGCATGCCAAAACACGCTCATATTTTTTAGAATGAGTTATCTATTGAAGATACCCATTTAGACCATCATTATTTACAGTTCATTAAGAAGAATGATATTCAGTCATATAAATCCAAAGGTTTCAAGTATACCCATTTAGACCATCGTTATTTACAGTTCATTAAGAAGAAATATATCCTGTCATATAAATCAAAGGTTTCAAGTTCTTGCATCTTGGTTTTGTACAAATTGATATCACTCCTTTGTTTTGAATAGGCCTTAATGCTTTTATATAGCATAGCTTATGGAATACCAACATTTAAACTTTCTTGATGTAGTTCTTGATACCATGCAAGCCTCCTTGCATGATGGTCTTGTTTATCTGTCTGTTTATCCTAATTTTGTTGTATCTCTGTTTTTCCTTACATTCACTCTTCTAGATAGAGAGCCCCTTGACTACCAGATCCTTACAATGGTTCACTTCTTCTATATAGAGAGGCACTCTCTGGGATGGATCCAGCTTCCTCACCAGATTTCTATACAAATATTCTTTCCTTCGACCTCAGATGGTAGGATAGATTCACAGTCAACTTTAGAGGTTGACCCCTGCTCTCTGTGGCCCAATGGAAGGCCCTTGGAGCACTAAGGCTCTTTTCTAGGAGCTTGGCTTTAGAGAATTGTATTTTCTTTTGACATTATGGTAGCTTCTCTCATCATAATGATCAGTTTAGTTTATTTCTTTTGTATCAATGACCTTCACACTCCTACTTTGTAAGTTTGTATGGCCACTTATGTATTGAGTAGTCCCATTGACCTACTTTTGGTCATTTGTTGGACATTAATAAACTTGTCATATGTTATTCCATTTATAGACTCATGGTCTCACTATGAAACAAAAGCCTAAACATCGTACTCTCCATTACTGATTTGTCTACCTTATATGCATACCATTCATGCGTGCAAAGAATTAGGAAAAAAAGTAGAACACATTCTTTTAACCCTAGGTCATTATACGCTTTCTGAACAACTATTGTAGGTATGATTCCAAAGCCATGTCAATTATTGAGGACCTTGTTGATATTTTTTTCATCACTACACTTTAACCAACCCAAATGGTGGTTGTATTTGTACAGTACAATGGAGGTAATGGTAGTGCAAGGATCTCATCATAGCATTGGACAACCTCTGAGGGAACATACACCTACACATTCAGCCTCCTTTTGTCCAAGACTCCAAGTGCATAAGTATTTAGCTCATTGTTTCCCAAAAAGTTTCTTTAGTTATTTACTTAATTTTTAATGCTCCTTGTATTCCGTAATTGTTTGATTGCTTGCTTACTGGAATTCTGTGTGATCATTTAAGGAACCGTTTCTTGATTTGTAAAAATATTCCCAAGGTTTTTTACTATTTCCTAGGTTGGAACCTTTACAGGGAAATTTTGGGAACCTCTTCCTGATTGTATCATATCATCCTTGAGTGCAATCACTTGGTTGGCCATCTCTACACCATACACAGTTTATAGTATTTACTTGTTTGTCACTAAGATTTATGAAGAGCAGATTATCCCTTCTCCACAAGACATTTGCTTGATTTATATTTCCCCTAATGATCCTAAATTTCTCAAAATATAGCACTTTCTGCCTATCATGTGTTCAGTAAACCTTTTGTGTTAGAGATGTACCTTTTTAGACTATGCAAACTAATTTATGTCAAATTGAAAAAGCTAATTGCTTTTATTTTGTTCAACTACTGATAAAATCCTAATTTTGTTGTATCTCTGTTTTTCCTTACATTCACTCTTCTAGATAGAGAGTCCCTTGACTACTAGATCCTTACAATGGTTCACTTCTTCTATATAGAGAGGCACTCTCTGGGATGGATCCAGCTTCCTCACCAGATTTCTATACAGATATTATTTCCTTCGACCTCAGATGGTAGGATAGATTCACAGTCAACTTTAGAGGTTGACCCCTGCTCTCTGTGGCCCAATGGCAGGCCCTTGGAGCACTGAGGCTCTTTTCTAGGAGGTTGGATTTAGAGAATTGTATTTTCTTTTGACATTATGGTAGCTTCTCTCATCATAATGATCAGTTTAGTTTATTTCTTTTATATCAATGACCTTCACACTCCTACTTTGTAAGTTTGTATGGCCACTTATGTATTGAGTAGTCCCATTGACCTACTTTTGGTCATTTGTTGGACATTAATAAACTTGTCATATGTTATTCCATTTATAGACTCGTGGTCTCACTATGAAACAAAATCCTGAACATCGTACTCTCCATTACTAATTTGTCTACCTTATATGCATACCATTCATGCGTGCAAAGAATTAGGAATAAAAGTAGAACACATTTTTTTAACCCTAGGTCATTATACGCTGTCTGAACAACTATTGTAGGTATGATTCCAAAGCCATGTCAATTGTTGAGGACCTTGTTGATATTTTGTTCATCACTACACTTTAACCAACCCAAATGGTGGTTGTAGTTGTACAGTGCAATGGAGGTAATGGTAGTGCAAGGATCTCATCATAGCATTGGACAACCTCTGAGGGAACATACACCTGCACATTCAGCCTCCTTTTGTCCAAGACTCCAAGTGCATAAGTATTTAGCTCCTTGTTTCCCAAAAAGTTTCTTTAGTTATTTACTTAATTTTTAATGCTCCTTGTATTCCATAATTGTTTGATTGCTTGCTTACTGGAATTCTGTGTGATCATTTAAGGAACCGTTGCAATATTTAGATGTATCAAATAACTCTCTTTCAGGAAACATCCCTTCATATATTGGAGCCATGGTGAAATTAGTATACCTCGGCCTAAGAATCAATAAATGTTTTGGCCCTTTGCCTTTAGAAATTGGCAATCTTGTCAATTTGGTAGATCTTTATTCCCCTTCCTACTTGCTAAGAGGACCGATACCTAAAGAGATTGGCAATATGAGAAGCTTAGAAAAATTAGACCTTTCAAACAATCCTCTGCACTCTCCCATCCCAAACTCCATTGGAAATCTACAAAACCCTACAATTTTGAATCTTGTGAATGTTGAGATCAATGGTTCAATCCCTGCAGAGCTTGGTAATTGTATAAATTTAAGGACTGTGGTGTTAACCTTCAATTCTCTCACAGGTTCTCTTCCAGATACACTTGCAGATCTCTCCCTTTTTTCATTCTCCGCAGAAAAAAATCAATTGATTGGAACTCTGCCTTCTTGGTTGGGAAGGTGGCAGAAAGCTGACTACATTATACTTGCTTCAAATCATTTTAGTGGCCACATTCCTCCAGAGCTTGGAAATTGCTCCTCGATGACTCATTTGAGTCTAAGCAACAATCAATTGACAGGCTATATACCTCCACAATTGTGTAATGCAAATTTTCTAAGTAAAATTGACTTGGAGAATAATATGCTTCTGGGTACTATTGAAAATACATTTATCAATTGCAAAAACTTGACCCAATTGATCCTGAATCATAACCAAATTACTGGTAGGATTCCTGGATATTTTGGTGAGCTTCCTGTCCTCCTACTTGAGTTGAATCACAACAATTCAATTGGTGAAATGCCTGAAAAGATATGGAGTTCAACAACCCTTTTGGAATTTAGTGTTTGTTACAACTTCCTTAGAGGCAGGCTCTCTGCTGAAATGGGTAAGTCCACAACACTAGAACGTTTGATTCTAAATGACAATAAGTTGGAAGGAGAAATACCAAAGGAAATTGGTAGATTGTCAAGCTTGTATGTGCTTTCTTTGAATGGCAATCGTTTGGAAGGAAGAATTCCAACTGAGTTTTTTCAATGTATCAGTATAACTACTTTAGATATTGGGAAAAATCATCTAAATGGAACCATTCCGAAGGATATTGGCATGTTAGTGCAGCTGGAATGTTCAGTGCTTTCTCATAATGATCTTTCTGGTCCTATTCCTATAGAAATTGCAGTAGGTTTTCAACAGGTTGATATTCCAGATTCAAATTATCTGCAACACCATTGAATGTTTGATCTCTCCTGGAATCAACTTTCAGGGTCCATTCCAAAAGAACTTGGGGACTGCATTGTCATTGTGGATTTGTTTCTTAATAACAACAGCCTCACATGGGTGGTGCCCAAGTCACTGACCCATCTTACAAATTTAACAACTCTAGATTTATCATACAATAATGTGGTCGGTGAAATTCCTAGGGAGATTGCAACAAGTAAAAAGCTTCAAGGTCTAGCATTGGCATATAATAAACTCAATGGAACTATTCCACCAGAGCTTGGAGACCTTAGTAGTTTGGTGAAGATGAATCTTACGGATAACAGATTACATGGGAAGATTCCTGATACAATTGGAAAGTTAAATGGGATTTCTCACCTTGATGTGATAATGAGCTCTCATGTGAACTGTGTAGATCTCTTGCAAACTTGGTCAACATCGTTGGTCTGTATGTACAACAAAACAGGTTATCTGGTGGCATTGCTGGCTTGCTTTCAAAGAGCACAATCTGGCATCAGATGACACTGAATTTGAGTTTAAATTTATTTAGTGGAGAAATTCCAAGATCCCTTGCCAATCTCTCTTGTCTAATCTACTTGGATCTTCATAGCAGTGAATTTATAGGTGCCATTGCTCCAAAGCTTGGTAGTCTTTCACATCTTATATACTTGGACATTTCTGATAATTATCTGACAGGAGTAGTCCCTGATGAATTGTGTGACCTTATGGATATTAACTTCTTCAATCTGTTGGAAGGAGCTATTCATGAGGGTGGTGGATGTAGTAATTTTACGGCTTCTTCATTTGTTAGAAACAAGGGTGTGTGTGGAAATCTGATAGGCCATAATTGCAATCTTAGTCCAAAACAACAACCTCATCTATTAAGGACTAGGGTGATTATTGGGATCACAATAGGAAGCACCCTTTTTGTGCTCGGCCTCATTTTTTCTTTGGTAAAATAAAAAATGTTAAAGCAAGAGGCTTTCCCTAAGGTGGATGATAAAAGAAAATTGAACCCAACCATTGAACCTACCCTTTCTATTATAAGTAATAGCAAGTCAAAAGAGCCCCTTTAGCATAAATGTAGCCATGTTTGAAAGGCCTCTCCTTCGCCTGACATTGGCTGATATACTGCGGATTACAAATAATTTTTGTAAGACCAACATAATTGGAGATGGCGGGTTTGGTACAGTTTATAAAGTTGTACTTCCTGATGAAAGAACTGTAGCCATCAAAAATCTTGGGCATGCTCGAACTCAAGGCCATAGAGAATTTCTAGCAGAGATGGAGACCTTAGGAAAAGTCAAGCACATAAATTTGGTTCCATTACTTGGATACTGCTCTTTCAGTGATGATAAATTGTTGGTCTATGATTTTTATGGTGAATGGAAGCCTTGATTATTGCTAAGGAACAGAGTTGATGCATTGGAGGTCCTTAATTGGCCGAAATGATTTAAGATTGCTATGGTTTCAGCTAAGGGCCTTGCGTTTCTTCATCACAGATTTATCCCTCAGATCATTCATAGAGACATGAAAAGTAGAAACATACTGTTGGATGCTGACTTTGAACCTAGAGTTGCAGACTTTGGATTGGCACGCCTTATTAGTGCCTGTGAGACTCACGTGAGCAGATATAGCAAGTACCTTTGGATATATACCTCCAGAATATGGTCAAAGTTGGATATCAACAACCAAAGGCAATGTCTATAGCTTTGGGGTCATTTTGCTTGAGATGTTCACAGGGAAGGAACCAACTGGACCAAATTTCAAAGATATAGAAGGTGGTAATCTGGTAGGATGGGTTCGGCAGATGATCAACAAAGGGAAAGCAACTGAGGCCTTGGATTCTGTCACTTCTAATGGATCTTGGAAGTTTCAAATGCTTCAAATGTTGCATGTGGCCTCAATGTGCACTCATGATGATCCTATCAAGCACCCTAATATGCTACAGGTTGTCAAGTTTCTTGGAGATATAGAAGGCCACCCTCAAACATTTGGCTAAGATCATTGGGAAAATACATCAATATTAAAGGTGATTTTTGCAACTTCATTTCAAGTAACTCATGTTTCCTTTCATTTGGTTCCCATCTATTTCCTTTCTTTGTGTTTGTTTTTTTGTCAATGTTATTCTATAAATCAAGCTTATGCTAGCTTTTGTTTCCTTGACCATCTTTCAAGTTTCTCTCATACCTGGAAAAGGGACTAAGTTAATGGAAACACCTAGATGAGAGATTTTGTTGGGAAATTTTTGGAACGACCCAACTAAGAGTGAGTTGCTGGGCTATTTTCAAGATATCTGATTTGCATGAATATTATGCAGCTAGTGGTCTAACATAGTAGATATGTGCAAACGTCTAGATGCTTCAGAAGATCTATGTAGAATACCATACCAGTTATAACTACTATATGTTCTCAAACTTTGCAGTGTTCTTGATATGTTTCATAGAGTGCATATAGTGCAACTAAGCCTATTTCTATTTTTGTTGTATACAATGCTTCCACTAAAAACAATTTAAAGAATTATCTGATCCTTTTGACGGCAGAGCTCTTGGAATTGTTCGTTATTTAATTTTCCTCTCTTACACATTTTTTGAAAAATCTCAAAATGCATGTACTCTTAACATATAATTTTTACAAAGGGAATTAAGCGCAATGTGCAGGACATCTCAACCAATCGTTACTCACAAGAGCTAACATTAATAACAAATCTTTTTTTCTTTCTTTATTTTAATCTGTCTTTTCGTCGTCCTAAATTTGTACACAAGCTCTCCCCCCCCCCCCCCCCCCCCCCCCCTCTCTCTCTTTCTCTCTCTCTCCTTTTTCTCTCCATCTCCCCCTTTTTCTCTTCGTCCCTCGTCCCCACCAAGCTTGGATCGACTTTATAATATTTTTACAATTCTTGTTTTACCCTTCAATTGGCTCTCTAATTGTCAGTCGACAGTTTGTTCTACTAACTCAAAACATCCTGTTACATTTAAATATAGGCACTATCGACCTAGTTTACAATCACACTTTATCCCCACAAATAGACTATTAATCTAACTACCTCTTATAAAAAATAGACGAACTCCTGGTTTCAACTTACTCTTCTCGTATTTTTTAGTAGCTTCTTCTGTCGCGGTCTTTGCTCGCCTTGCAAACAAAATATTCATTTTCCCAAGCAATTTTTTTTAATATTATCCTAGTTCCAACATGAACGATGTGAAAACCAGTTATAAAAAACAAGTTGAGGCTTCCAATGAATGAATGAAAAATTTAGTTGAAAGAGGAGTCAAGCATTTAATTTATATTGCAAGATTCAACGAGTTCTTTCTTGCTTCTGAAATCTCACAACATATGAAGCCATAAAAGGATAACCTCTTGGTTCAAAGTTCCTTATTCTATGTGGTGAAAAATATTTAGACATCTAAACCAAAATGTTTATGTACATGGATTAATTTCTTGTAGCTTGAGTGGTTGTAAAGATGGTTGTGAATAAAGTTGTTAAAATGTACACCTAGTTTAAATCCAACTGTGTGTCATGTTTTCTCTTAGTGTGATTAATGTTCATGAGGTTTGTATGACCTATTCATGCTTGGTTGATTTCGACTTGTAGGCTAAAGAAGTTAGGGTTAGCCATGAGTAACATCGTCAAGATGAGGGGAATTTCATGGGAATTTTTCACCTAGATATGTTACTTGAAACAAGAATGTTTGTGTCAAATGAGAAATGAAGAAATAATGCATGGGTAAAATTTTTTTGTTGGAATCTAGTGAGTTGCAAACTCTATGGAGAAAAAACATGATGGAATAAGTATTAAGATGTGACATTCTTCCATGGCTTGACATAGTTCCACCAAATACAAAAGCATTTCATTTGGTTTTTGAGAGATAGCAGATATTTTGTTTTGTATGAAATCTACTTGTGGCTTTCAAAGGAAGAAATATAATTGGTGTTTAATTGGCTGAGAATGATATTTTTTGTGTGTAAGAATGGTTATTGAAGCTCAAGTGGCATCTGTTATCATGGTAGGCATTAATGCAATTAAACAAGAAAATTTATTTAATAAAGATTGCTGCATACAGAGTCAATTGATTTTAGCTAAAATGATTAGATATAAACAAGTGGATAAAAAAATGTGCAGATTGAAACTAAAGGAAGAAGGTTTTACATACCCATGATTGAAAGTTGTTTTTGCAAAGAAGAAGTGAACTTGGAAAAAATCAAGGGTAGTATCCTCAATTTCGATCCATATTATTTTGTGTAAAAGAAGAATTAGTATGATGAAACCACAAAGGATAACTTTCGAGCCATCCGATCACATGTATGGGAACAACCCCTGGAGTACAAGAATATTTTGTTCTATGGGAGGGGTTGTTTCAAATTAGGAGATATTTCATCCCATTTGGCATGAATAAAAATGAGACATGTCATAGAATAAAGCATATGAAACCCACATAGTTCGTTAGGGATTTAGAGGAGTGTAATGTTATAAATAGGGAACCCTTACATGTATCATCATTGGATCTAGTTTAGGAAAATGGGACATATTGCATCCCATTTTGTCATGAATAAAAAGGAGATAAATCAAGCTAGTAAGAAAAATTACTACACTTAGGCACAACTCCTTGAGTACAAATATTTATTATAGTGTAGGCATTGTATCAAAACAAGACATATTGCATCCGATTTTGTCATGAATATAAATGAGATATGTTGTAGAAGAACCCATAGGAAACCCAAATAGTTCGATAGGGATTTAGAGGAGCACCACCTTATAAATGAGGAACCCTTAGAGGTGTAATCATTGGTTCTATTTTAGAGAAATTAACCATTAGGGTAGAGTACCAAATGCAGTAGAGTAAATACGTTGGAATGGGAACCATGGTATAAGACTACGAGAGCATGTAGTATTTTGAAGACAAGTAGATTGTTTCTATGACCCAAAAAAATAAGCAAACCACATAATATGTAATAGCATAACCTATAATGAAGAATTAATCATGCAAGAGGCAATTTATACATAGGATTGTTTGTATTTGACAATATATTGAAAGAAAAAATGTTACATGAAAGGGAAAACTGAACATAATCAAAGATACATGTAAATTGAGGCACAATTCATATATGATGCAGAAAAATGTATTCCTCCCTCTAGTGCAAAATCGAAGATCTGTAGGAAAAGTCGAAAGCAGTTAAAAGGACTTTCAAGCAATAAAGTAATTGAATGTAGGATTTCTTACAGCTAGTCCTAAATTTTCTATTTTTTTCTATTTTTTCGTTAGAAGAATTATGTAAAGATAATTCAATCCTGAACTGAGTCAACCTAGGCTTGTTTTTGAAAGGACAAAATCCCATGCTCAAATCATAAACCGATATAGCCAACTTGAAATGACCAGTAAGGTCTTGTGGCCATATCTTATGTGTTCTAAATAAATAAAAGTAAGTTCAAAAAGCTCCATACAATTCTGGTACCGCTTGGTTGAACAAAAGGATCTCTAGCCCCACCATCTCTGATGTGTTTTCAATAAGTAACAAAAAGGTTAAAATTTCAGTAGTAGAGTAGACATGCATTAGAATTTTCATAGATACTAACTTGTATTAAATAGTTGACTGCAAAAAAACTATAAAATAGTACTTTTCTTTGAATAGGATATGGTGAAGTAAAGTACATGTTTATGCTTGGAGGCTTAGTTATACAAAATACTATTATGTGCATGTAGAGGAAACAATATCACATAATGATTCCATTTGTTCATTATTGGATTACGTCTCTAATTTAACAAAAAAAATAGTAAAACTCAAATATTAGAATGACAGAAGTTACAAAGTGCACTCTTACTCATCGTTGTCCCTTATATTATTAACCCCTATTTGATGAGGTGACAAGCTACAACTACCAATTTCATATTTAGTATGTTGGATTTTGCATTTGTGTTCATTTTTATTTGTTTCATTCATTTTGTCTATTGATATGGTGAGCTACAATAATGTGACTTTGGATAAATGCTTGAGAATGTGGAATAGACATATTGTATCCACAAAAAAGTTGTTTGAAAAAACTATAATAAAAAACAGATGTACAACAACCTTGAAATTGTAAGTCAATGTTAGTAGGAGTATAAAGACTGAATTCAAATATGATTCCCATAAAGGATTGATATATTCCTAGTAGCAAAAAAAACACCTACTAAAAATAAGAAGAGGCCCCTATCGTCCAATGCTCTCAAGATTCAAGATCTATGGATGGGATTAACCGACGGTTGTAATTTCTTTGATAAATTGCTAATTTTGTTCTTGAAGAACAACATGATGGGAAACTAAATTAATGGTTATGTGGGAGGATGTCTAAATTGGGGCATTTTCATGTTTAATTATTCTTTTTATTGGTGGATGGAAATAAAAAAAACATTCATCCCTTTCAACCATTTCCATTTGTTATGAGACACATTACTTGGAACTCAATTATACATGATTCACCTTATCTAGATTTTACCCTACTCCCTTGATCAATGTGCCACCTTAACAAAACTACTAATATTATCTCATGTAAACCATACATTATACACATGTTTAAGAATACATGGTTCGATTCGAAATGCACAAAAGTTGTAAGTAAATATTCGTCATGTCATAGTTGATCATTCTTGCCTTGTTAATTACCAATGAAGATTTATTATGTCAATATAATATCCAACTCAAGCATTGCACTCAATCAAATTCAACCAACAAAATTCATTCTTCCCCTACAATTCAAGCTTTGCACTCATCCAAGTTCAACAACTAGTGAAATTCATTAAGCCCCTCTTCGATCTAGTGACAACAACAACCATGCTACAATTTATGGAAATGAATGTACAATTTATCTTTCCCAATGTCATCAAATATTGTAGCTATTTGTGCAATCTTAGTTTTGAAAACAATCTTAAAACATTCTCTAATGTTCAGTATCTCTCTTTTAGGCAAGTCAACTGTTACAAATATTATTGTTCTTACACATCTACACCATTGTCTATAGTACATTCACTTGGTGCTGTAAAATTGTTACACATATGCATCATACTCTCTAGCACATCCATCTACTAGGAGTTGCACAAGATCCTTACACCCATCTAAAATGCATCTTTCCTACAACACACTAAACATCTCAAACACTTTTTCACACACTCTACTAGTCCTAATTATTTCATCTCATATTTATATTTGAGCTTGATCTAATTGTATCTCCTACCATTATGTGATTAAGTGTGAATTCCTATCATAACAACCTCCCCTAATTAATGCATTCGTGCTAACCTATCGGTACCATTATCATATATTTCTATATCTCTTGTTATTAATATCATTACATCAAATTCTTTATCCACAATGACATTTCTCCAACCAGATATCATACTTATCCTTTCAAAAATTATTTATAAAAATTAAATTGATGAAATCTAAAATATATGTTTTCAAATATATATTTATATATTTTGGTTACTAAAAATATTACACCAAAATATTTATCCATAATATTTTTAAATTATATATCATATATATCCTTCTATAAATTATTTATAAAAAAAATATAATAAAATCGATGATATATATTCTTAAACATATACAAGTCAACTATAACTCATATCCATATTCTATATACTTATATAAAATAAGCTAATTGAATAAAAAAATACATTTTAATTACAAATTTGATAACATTTCAAGCATGAATAAAATTCCAGAATAATCTAAACTATAGCTGATATCGTATTTTATGTCTACTCATATAAACTAAGTTAATTTAATATATCGTATTTTATGTCTACTCATATAAATAAGTTAATTTAATATTATGAATATCATGTTTAATTACAAATTTGATAAAATTATAAATAAATAAAATTACAGCATAATCTAAATTAATTTTGGGATATTCATTTATATAAAGTAAGTTAATTTAATAGTAAAATTACTCTTTTGAATTAAATTATTGATAAAATTCTAAACTCTACTAAAATTTAAATTTAAAAGTAATCTAAATGAATTTAGACCCCAAAAAAAAAAAAAAAAACTGTAAAAATATCACAGTTTCAAAAATCACTTTTTATGTCTTCCACTTATAATCCAATTATACTTCCGTGCTACATTTGTGGCCCAAATGCCTATGGCTCTTGTTGTCTCGATATTGAATCAATAACCAATGGAGTAAACTTTTTACTTTACCATTTGCACCGATCGAACGACCTGGCTCACGTGAGATTTCGCATCACGCATTGTTGGTCGTCCTATCGGTGTAAATGGTTGGGTAAAAAGTTTACTCCATAACCAATCATCTAAAATATCTAGCTTAAGGATTGACATCCATTACATTAGCTTCAGGCTACACATTTAACATTGTTTTATCAAATCAATCTCTAACATCTAATGTGTAAAGAAAAACACTCTTAACACTCGCAGATCAACCACAAATTCGCGGAAGTAGCCAATCAATAAGAGATCAAACACAGACATGAAAGCCATAATGAAAAACATAACATCCACAGTAGCTTATTGCTGTGAAATGGTTGTGATTATTTTTTTGGTATAGATAGCTGAGAGAGCATGCCATAACGGTGTCCTCTTTAATTGAGTTGATTCATCTTTCCATTGGGAATGCCCAAAGTTCACCCAATCCTACAATCACTGGTTAGGCAATTGTAAATCCTACAAACATTTCACTTTGTTGCATATGTGATTCTTCCAGTAATCATGAAATGTATGTATTTTGTGCAATCTTGATTGTACATCTTATAGCGTAACCTATTGAAGGATGTTATTATTTAAACTAAAATAAAGTAAATATGTGTCAATTTAGTGGAATATAGTTTTTTCTTTAAAGAAATGATATAAGATCTATGTGTGAAGTGTTTGGATTCATGGAAACAAAATGTTCCATGGTTTTCTACAATAATAGATATTAAAGAAGATAAAACAAGATTCTAGAGATAGAGGAAGAAATGAAAGAACCATATCACATGGAAACTTTCAGTTTTTTTAATTATTAACAATGTGCTATATACTAGCAACAACCATATTAATAAAATTAATATGTTCGAAATAAGCCAATAAATTTGATACATTGATAAATTACTTTTATGTCCAAGATCTAGACTCGTGGGCTTATAGATTGCATTGATCCTATCACCCTCATGATGTTACACTACCAAATGGAAAGTTTATTGGGTGATGCATTGTTTCATTGCAATTGTTCATCTAAATTTAATTTAATAGTTGTATCATTATTGGAGTTAACCTAATGGTTATCTAATGATTAGAGTTGAAGTTAAGTTAATAGTTATAGAATCATTGGAGTTAAGTTAATAATTGTATCTAATAGTTATTTTAAAAGTTAATATATAGCAATTGTGGTTCAAGTAAAAGTCCTGATTAGAGTTTAAGTTAAGGTAATAGTTTTATCATCAATGGAGTTAAGCTCATAGTTGTTATCATGAAGTGTACTTACGAGATGTTAACTAAGTTATTTTTGATTTTTTTGAAATTGTTAATTATGAATTGTGGACGACGCCCATAGAATCAATATGGACAGTACACTTGGCACATTACTGTCCATAGATGAAAAAAACTTCATAGATGGTAGTCTACCCAAAAATTCTTAGATATATACACACCTAATTAGATCTTTTAACTGAGAAATCAATTTAATTAATTATATAAAAAATTATGAAAAATTTGGAGTTTATTCAACCATTAGGATCCAACATGCTATCACTTGAGCTCACTTAAAGTGCAAAGTAGTCACCAATTCAAAATCTAAGTGGAACTCTTAACTGGCACAACTCTTTTCCATCACTTTAGGATGGTCGGTTACCAACAAAAGGGCATTTCCTAATCTTCACTAAGTCTAGAAATGTATTACGAGTATAAAAGGGTTCAGGGAAATTTTTCATGTCTTCCTTATGGATTTTTATGTTGTTAGATACTGCATTTTGGATAGAGAAATTAGTGTTAAATACAAAAAATTAGTAAAGTACCAAGATTTCAAAGGTAGTTAGTGAAATAAGAATATAACTTTATAATTTCCATATCTATTTGTAGAAATGAAAAGAGGTTCTGAATTTATATAATTGTGTTCTTTAGATTTTTTTAAGCTGGGAAGTGCAGATTTATATAGCAGGATTTTCGTAGTCTAGTTTTAGATACAAGAAATGAGGTGTCACTACACTTTGTGGGAAAGATATGGCCGATGATAATGACTATAATTTATAGATATGATTTTCAAAAGAAAAATAAAGATCTTTGTACAAATAATTATGGTGGTTTAAAGATGGTACAAGTGAAGCATTACTTACTTTCTATTTGCTATCATATACTTAAGAAATTTGTAATGAGAAATTACTAATGTAGATAATTTCAATGATTGTGGGCTTTTGGATCGAGTGGTTTTTACTTTACAAACAAGCGAGCAAACTCATCAGCAATGGGTGTTTTTTTATTGGCTTCTTGAAGATCGTTGTTTGTTCCATATTGTTAAAAACAAGATCAAGCAAGGATAGAGTACTATATATGAGTTCAAAAATTTAGTCCTGATATGTCTTATATGGGCAAGAAAGAGCATAATTTTCTGATCGTGGTTGGCCAAAATCATGTTTTCAATGTGGAAGAATTTCTAGTTTCTTCGCGAGAGACAGGAAATGTTGTCACGCTAATTTCACCTTTGGTAAATAACTGGTCAAATAATCTAAACTTGAAACAGGATATCAATCAAACTCGGAGTGGAGAAAAATGATGAAATCCTCTGTATTAATTTCATCGGTGTGCTTTTCAAACATATACGAGGAAAGCATGTGTTATTCAACGTCACTTATCTTGTGCATTCTAAATGGAATTAAAGGGGGTTTCCAAGTTGAAAAAGTACCTTCTAAGCATATACAATACTATCACAACAATCACAAAATTTTCATGTGAAAATGAATTTCATCTTCTCAAGAGTCTAATAGCAAAAAAAGAAACTTGATGGAAAAACGACTTTCCAAGGTAATGGGAAGAAATATTGCATATATCAAAAGAGCTATGACCACCTCGTCGATGACTGTTACATGATAAGAAGGATAAATGCCTACCTTTGCAACAACAACGAGAAGGTAGCAAGTTAGATGTCTCCATCGCTAAATATTCCAATCTTGATTGTGTTTTTATGACCATGGATTATTCATCCAACAATCAGGTGCCACTCTTTATACACAATTGTCAAAATAAGCATGGAATGATCATAGACAATGGAAGTAAACAAAACTTTGATTTATCAACGGCTATTTGATGAGCTTCATTTTCCTACTGTGGCAAATCTCGTTTCCTAGGATCAAAGGCCTTATAGACAAACATAGGGCCAGATTAATTCTTCACTAATACTAACTTGGCATCTGGATTATTAAACCAATCAAGCACCTTTATTTAAACACAATTGTTGAATGAACCAAGCACATATCTTTTCACTGAAGAATAATTTCTATAGAGCTCCCACTGAAACTATGTTTAACACAAACCCAAGATAAACATGCTCTATTAAGAATGATGTAAATGATAGAAACAAAGTTATTCCCTTAAAACCAACAATTAAGCTATAATATAAAATGTAATGTTTAAACACTTTAAAAAAAATGTATATAGACTCTTAAGTAAAAAAAACTAAACAAAGGCCCACACACATGGAGATTTACCCTAGACACCCTTAACCAAGAAAAAGTAACAAAGATTAGATCCACAACTTTGTCTTCTTCATTATAACTTCGTAATCATTCACAATACAATATTTAGGTATGTCACATCCACAAAACCATCATCCACTAACCTAGATTAGATTACACCCCTAATCCCTCAATTGAGATTACATTACAACATGTTGAAACTTATTGGTTAAAAAGCATAAAAATAGACCAAAATTGGATATTGGATATTGATGTACATCTAGTGTAGCTAATACCTTATGCGTGAATGCATAATCTACATGCTATATAAAGATAACACCCCGTGGATGACTCCACATTCCACATGCAAATAATATATTTATCCAACATAAGATTCATAAATCTTAATGCAAGTGTAGACTCAAGGTAGATGGATCAAGTCTATCCTATGATCTCTCTCCCTCTCGAACACAAGCGAACTCAACCGGTTGATTATGGGAAATGGAAAGGTTTGGTACATAAATTTTAATTTGAGTCACTAGTGTATAACGAAGGTATTTTTTGTAGTGATGGGCATCAATTTATCCAAGGTGAAATCTAGTAGAATAGTGGAATAAATATGCCTCAGAGATAACCCTCTTCTTCTTCACCCCTTCTTAGTTGGGTTGAATCTTTTATCTATTTTTTTTTTCTGAGGGTATTTCTACCATGCATATCCATCAATGAGATCATAACCAGTGAGAAAGAGGAAGTAATCAACCTCTTTCGATGGCGGAAAGTTTGAAAAGGGAGATTGCCTTTTCAATTTTCTAGGAAATATAAGAAGTGGAATAAGAGATTCCCCTTTTGAAATATATAGAGAAGGATTAATGGAAGTATGGGGAGGATTCTAGGGACAAGTCCAACTCTCAAGAGACACCCTCCTCTCAAGTCATTTATCCTTATTGGACCATGAAAACTCTTCTCAGTTAGTCATTCATGGAAAGAAACCACTTCTGCATCAAAATCCTAGTGGAAATCAAGAAAATTAGAGAGGAAGTAGAAAGAATCCATATCAAGGTGAATATATTAGTGCATGTTATGAATACTTTGGTCCAAGTGGAGCAGCATGGGTCTTGTTAGTGCCAGAAATTGTTCTCAGACTACTAGAAGAACAAGCCAACACAATCTCAAATAAAAATAAAATAAAATTGGTTTTAAGGGTTTTGGTTTATGGTTTTGGTTTTAAAACTTCATTAGCAAGGAGGAAATAAACATCCACAAGCTAATACAGAACTGAATCATGCAAGTTGGATAAACTAGGGATCAAACACATCCCAACAAGCCATAAGCATTACACATGAAATACTAATTCCACCCACAGGCTACAAGCATTACACATGAAATACTAATTCCACCCACAGGCAACAAGCATTTACATGAATAAACCTTTAAACAAGAAATGAAATTGTAGACTGAGCAATCAACCAGATCAGAAATGAAAAATCACGACACGTAAAAGAGCTTATCAGTTTATATATAATCAATAACAGTCATCCACTTACATAAGAGTTATAAATGCTAGCTTGAGAAATCAAAGCTCCAAAAGCCTCTTCTTGAGTGAAAAATCCCCACCCCCAAAACTATATGTTTGTCTTCCTTTTATCATTATAAAGGTAAAGTAGTTCCATAACTACATTCTAGGTTGAAATTTGAAACAGTTACATCAATTAGTTACATGATAACTCAAAATCTTTAAAGACAATTAACCCAAAAATAGCAAATCGGATTTGGCGAATTTCTGAAAAAATTTGGGTCTTAAAGACGCCTTCATATCTCTCAATATAGGACACCAATGCAAAAACGGAGAGAGGTTTTTTTAAATGAGTCTATTATGAAAAACAAAATCTCTTGGTTTTTAAAAATTCCCCTTCAATTAATTGGAATACATGCTGGAAATTTGTGACCGAAACAAGAAATTATTAAATAATTCAAACCCTGAAAATAGGCCACAAATATGAATTCGAATCTCTCAAACGATAATAGAGAGGTTTTTGTGAATGAGTCTGTTGTGGAAACAAAACCTCTTTTGGTTTTTAGAATCCGTTTCCATCACCTCGTAATATGCTCCCAATGATAATGACAAAAACAGGAAAAACAGAGTTGCTACAGGAATCTCCTCATGAAAATATTTGATAAAGGACTCAAAAATGAGGGTTAGATTATAAAGCAAACTTGGAATAAACTTTTATTATAAGTTTTTGAAAGCTTTAAGATATACATATTAACTAATAAGCCCAAAACACAAACCTTAAAACTAAATTAATGAAATATTTCAACCATTAAAAGAATTAAATCCAACAAAAATTATTGATTGTCAAAAGTTCTTAAAATCAACATAAAATGTAAAATCATTTTAAACCAACAGTTGAAAATTAGGACAAAAAGAATAGATAAACTAAGAACAAGATCTAGTTATAACAGGTCTAGTGGGACTCCCTCCAATCCCATTTAAATTCCCTCATATGAAATCCATCTAAGTTAATCTGGTTGTGCTTTGGTATTCCATTCTAGCTTTTCCACAGTTGGTTTCTTTTTATGTTGCAAGATGTTATAATATATTTCTAATTGTAATATCAACCTCTCAACTAGTTCTCTTTTTTGAAAAGCATATCAATGTTTGGATTCCCACACTCTATGGGGAGACCTCTCTCTTCTTGGGTAAATTTGTTATTGTTTTGGTCAAGTTAACACTGCTAATAACTGAATTTCATCATGGCTAACATGCTTTCCCTTGTGGCAGGCCATCCATATGAATCCTATTGTACTTTATATATATTTTACAAAGTAATAGAAGGTAATCATCTTACTTATAAAAAAACACACAGGAACACGATAATCTCAATTATCTCTTGAGAGTTTCTCATAGGGGCTCACTCAATAAACTTATAGCAATTGAATAGGAATATCTCCACAATTAACCATAATTATGTTCGATTTTCTGTATCTGAACCATGTGAGAGT
Source organism: Pseudotsuga menziesii (assembly GCA_001517045.1). Taxonomy (NCBI): domain Eukaryota; kingdom Viridiplantae; phylum Streptophyta; class Pinopsida; order Pinales; family Pinaceae; genus Pseudotsuga; species Pseudotsuga menziesii. The sequence continues at coordinate 120,198 of LPNX011200389.1, forward strand.
GATTCAAATGGTTCTTCAGAAGATAAAGTCCTCTCAAATGAACTTTCAATCTAACAAAATAAAAGTCATAAACCACTCTTTGAATTGGAATGTATTACCTTGTTGCCGAGAGTTAGTACTTTCAGCATCTTTGGTTCACAAATTCATCGTTCCATACACACTCTTTATAAACGTTTGTCCCATACTATTCAACTCTATGAGAGGCAGTGGAGTACATATCTCCCTTTCCAATGATCATTCCAACTGACATCGAGGTTTAACTCATCAAACACTTAGATGTCGTAATTGGTAGACATTTAGTTGAGTTAGTTAATCCTTTTTCCATTCCAACTAGAGACTTTGTCGCTTTTAAATTCATAACAGGAACCCTATATACGGCTAAGGATTATCTTACATAACATATGATCCTTTGGATAGCTCAATTACGATGAAAGGCTATGGGTGGTTCAATCCATGCTTTTTGTGTTTACCAAAATGCCATCCCATTGAGATAGAGAGGGTTGGGGACAAGGCATATGCAATTTGGGGTTATAAATTTAATTGAAGTATAAAACTCTTATATTCCTTTAAACAAAGAGGATACACTTACTTAATCAAGGAATTAATTATAAACATTGAGCACATAAGAGGAAAATAAAGGGATCTTAGAAGTGGAAAACATGGAATTGTGTTTTAATGGGATCAATAAATAGAGGAAAAATAAAATAAATGGAACAAAATGTGCTATAGAGAAAACTTGAGATCGAACCTTCTCTAGGCACATCATAGATATATATGAAGAGGAGATGAAAAACATAGTGCCTATTTTTTTTCTCTTCTTTGGTCTTGTCTAGGCTCTTTGAAACCAAAATACTACAAATCATATTGAAATCTCTAACAAAAACCCTACACTATAGAAAAACCAAACCCTAATCCTACAAATTGGTTGAACTTAATTTGTTTGTGTGAACCTAATTCTTGCAAATTATTTGAATCCACCCTTGATCCGGGTGCCCAAGCGCACGATGGGGACAAAAGTGTGATTGAATGCATCAAGTACTATTATGGTAGAGGCATATTAAGAATAAGAAAAACAAGAAATACACAACACAAAAAAAACATACATACAAACAAAATGAAAAATTCGAACCAATCTATGTTACTTCGTTACTGTTATACTATGCTCCATACTCTGCTTGTATATTACAATAGTGTACATGTTTATATAGAGTGTTGAGAATTCTTGGGTGTCTACATGTTACGTTCAGTTACAAAGAAGTTGGAACGGATCATAATTTTAACTGTTACAGATGACTAGAATACATCCTAGGACAATCTATTGTAGTTGTGTTAAGATGACGGTGTCGATGATGCATGTCGAGGTGCTAAACCTGTCGAGATTGTGTCAAGGTTCAAACTTGTTGAAGTCAATGTTGAACCTGTCCAAGTCGACAATCAATTCAAATTGCTGGGTGGATCATTCCTCCTTCCTTAAAAAAAATGGTCCCCATTGTTTGCTCATTTAGATGAGGAAACTTGTTGGTGAGTTCAATAGTAGAGTACCACTTTTATTGTGTTGGGAATTATCTGGCTTTAGCTACCTGAAACAAGGGGATTGTGTTCATCCTTGTATGGCATATGTGTCATCTCACGATGGTGCATAAGGAAGAGGCTCCCGAACATATCTATATATGTCTTCAGGTTCTGATGTCTGCAAGTCATTCTATTCCAATAGTGGTGCATGGTATGGTCGAAGTAGAACCATGTTAAATACTAGATGCAGACCTAAGCATGAAGGAATGTTGAGGTCGAAATGGTTTTCTCTAATTAGCTTAAGGATACTATACCGACCATATAAAAAAGGCTTCAACTTTTTATGTCGACTAGTGAAGGGTTCCTTCTTTAGATGCAATCAGAACTTATCCCCAATTTGAAATGAATGAGGAGTACGATGCTTGTCATGTTGGACCTTAGCTTTTGCATTAGCTCGTTGCAACATTTTCTATGCTTGTTTCTGGATGTTGTATATTTGGTCTCGAAACTTCAATGCTCTTTCAAATTCTCATTGGTCAGAGTTAGCATTGTTCGGCTGTGTCAATGAATTGATCAAGTCAATGGGTGCCAATGGTTGAAATCCATAATAGATCTCGAATTGACTCTTTCGCATAGAGTTGTGTTGAGCATGATTCTAACTGTGCTATATGTATGGGATACTTCCATCCCATGTCCGATGATTCTTGTGGTTTGTACATGTGAAATAGTTATACTACCAATAAATTCACAACTTTCGTCTTTCCTTCTGTCTACAAATGGAAAGTTGTCGACAAAGAGAGTCTCGTGTCGAGTTGTTTCCAGAGAGTCTTCCAAAATATTTCGACGAATCTCGCATCTCTATCAGAAATGATGGTCGTCAGGAGGCCATAATGTTTATAGGCATGTTTGAAGAAGAGCTCAGCAATCTATTGTCCTGTCATAGTCTTCTTGCATGGAATAAGAATAGACATCTTGGAAAATTTGTTGACTACTACTAAGATTGCGTCATGTTGATGTGTGGTAGTAGGATATCATGTCAAGTAGTTCATAGAAATATATTCCCATGGTGGACTAAAAATCAAGATATCGTCTAGGTAGAAAATGACACACTTGCTGATGAAAGGTCAAAGAATGTCATCCATATATTGCACAAAGGTCAGAGGTGCATTGGTTAAGCCGAAAGGCATGACTAACCATTCAAACAATCCTTCCTTGGTTTTGAAATTTTTTTTCCATACATCGGTGGGATCAATCGGAATCTGATGATATCCTAACTTAAGGTTGAGCTTAGTAAAGAGATTAGCACCTTTCAGACAGTCGATGAGTTCATCTATCCTTGGAAGAGGGTATCTATTCTTCACCAAATTTTTGTTGAGATCCTGATAGTCGATGCACATGCACCAATTCCCATCTTTCTTTCCTAGGAGGACGAATGGACTTCCACAAGAAGAGGAGTTGGGTCAGATATGACCTTTATTGATCAAATCACGAATCTGTTTGTGAATCACTTAATTCTCGATAATGGATCTTCTGTAAACAGATGTGTTAGGTAATGAAGAACCATGAACACGTTCAATGGAGTGTTTTACCTAGCAATGTAGAGGTACTATGTTTGACTCTTGAAATACATTTCAGTATTCCTCAAGAATGTTGTCGATCTGTTGTTGTTGTCGGGAGCTGCATTGGTCGGTGAGTCAACTAGTTATTGCAGTCTTCTTGGAATGTTGATGCTTAATCATGATCAATGTGAATTTCTAACCATGGTTGATAAGCTTCTTTGTCTATTTGGAAGATACCATCACAACCATTAATGTAGGTCATCGCTAAGGTATATCGTACCATTGGTTTTGTAATTTGAAAATCAACTTCTGAGGCCGTGACTGATAACTTCCATGTTGATCCCATAAGTGAGGTTTCCAAAAAAGGCCTCAGCTACGGAAAACGGTGCCACGTCGCATAGTGCTTCATCTTCAAAAGGTTTAATGAAGTAGGCAAGTCTCATTATCGGTTCCTAGCCATCCTTCATCCAACTGATGTCATAAGGCTCGGGAAGTGAAGTTGTGACAAGACCAAGTTTCTTCAAGAGATATTCATATATGAAGTTCTTTTGGCTACCAATATCCACAATCATATGCGTGGATTTTTTTGAACCCATGGGTGAATCCGTGGACCTGGGTAACACTTTTTAGCAAGCGTATTTCGGCAAAAACAGAAAAACGCACCTCGGTCGAGGGCTTGTTAAACTCTCGACCGAGGTCTTAATATCTCGACCGAGGTTTTATCAAGCCCTCGACCGAGGTTTTGTTCAACCCTTGACCGAGGGTTAATAAATACCTTGGTCGAGGTATTAACTCGGTCGAGTGCTTGATAAACCTCGACCGAGGGTTTGCTAAACCCTCGGTCGAGGGCTTTACAAACCCTCGGTCGAGGTTTCGTTAAGACCTCAACCGAGGTATTTAAATACCTAGGTCGAGGTTCATACCTCGGTCGAGGGCTTAAGAAAATAGACTTATCCCACATTCAAACAAATGAAATTTTTTTGTGCCTTACAAGGGTGTACACCCTGCCATTCCTAGCACATAACTGAGCGGAGTTGATACCGATAAATTCACCAACGAATCTTCTATCCATTGAGGTATCATACACGCATTTTGGAATTCATATGAAATTTATTTTTTAATTAATTCTAAAACTTATACTTAGAAAACCACACTGCAACTTCGAAGCAACTCAAAGAAAAATCCGCAGAGTTAAAAATACATAGCCAAAAAATTCTTAAAAATGCACACATCACATATCGACTTGTCCTCTTCAAAAGGGTATCTTTGGTTTTTCAATTTTTGAAAAAATAGTAAAAATTGCTTTATGTGGACAAATATGTGTTTAAAACGATGCTGAAATCGAATGTGGTCACTTTCGAAAAATAGTAAATAATTGTATAATGCGAAAAAAATTAACAAAAAAATATGCACATCACACTGCATTTTATGTAGATCATGCTCATATATATATATTTTTTAAATTATTAATGCAAGATTGAATTACTCTACGTGGACACGAGCCACTTGTTAGCTTCTTCAAATTTTTAAGGTCACACAGTTCATTAAATGCAAAAATTCACACATTAAATGACATCGGAATATTTTTTTTAAAATATCACTATGAAGCCAACATAATATTCTACAATTTGGTTTTTTACTGCAAGTCAAAATTCACATGGCATATATGCGTTTTGAGGGCTTCTATCTAGCACATGAGTAAAAAATCAGGTTTTCATCGCCAAATTTGGCCAAAAAGTGTTACCCATCTTCATGGAATCACCCCCATATCTCTATATGGAACATGCGCTCGTGTTCCTCCTCATCGACGATAGTCGAGGCTATCAGAGTGGTTGATGTTGATGTCAAAAGGGTCAATGCTTTTGGGTTTCGATTCTACCAAGGTTTGGTTGGACAAGTCAGAGGTCAAATTTTTTTCCAAAAATGTCTTTTGAGCCTTGCATTTAGACATATCATGCCATGATGAACTGTTATAATCACACCATTTCTCGGTAGGGGGTTTTTTGCTATGTTTTCTTTTGGTTTTCTGATAGTGCTTCTTTCCATGGTCGTGCTTTGGCGGGGTTGAATGAAAAGGGTGTCTTGACTTGTTAGAGTTGGTTAGTGACTTCTTTTCGAATGTCCAACCTATTGGCTTGGTTGTGAAACATGATTTTCCTTTCTCTTTAGCTTCAAGATTGTTAGCATAGTGGAACGCATCTGCAAGCATACTAAAAATCAGAAAATCCATCTCTTGCTGAAAGTAGGGGGACAATCCACTGACATACTTCAAAACAAGCAATTTCTCTTCTTCTTGGACACCAAGTCCCACCATGAGTCGATAGAACTCGTTGGTGTAACTCTGCAGGGACTGGTCTTTCCATTGCCTTAGGTGTTGCCACTTTTTATCATGTTGTTCAATGTATTTGGGTGGGTATAAATCCTTTCGAATGTACTCTCATGGATTTCTCCGATGTATCTATGGGTTCTCCTTCATTCTCCATGTTTGTCAACAGGTTCTCCCACCAGTAGTGAACATAAGTCGATATCTTTAATGCTGCAATGGTGATATTTTTTCGGATTATGAGAGTTGATTCATAGAGTAATAGGATTCATGTTGGTGTACCCAATTGTCTACGGATTCTATGTCAATCTTTCCTTCAAGATTCGGTATGTCCAAGTTCATTTGCACTTTGAATGGACTGATTTTGTCAGATTTGGATCTCGTCAAGGATTCTCCTGATGTTGAGGTGAATCATGTAAGAATCTCATTGAACTAAGAGAACATTTTGGTTCACTGTCGAGCCAATTCTTTCTCTATAAGATTCTATGTCTCGTTAGTTGCATTTCTATTGTATATTTCTTCGGCCATCTTCAATCTAGTAGTGCAAGTAGATAGATACTCTGAAGTCGAAGGGTGTTTCTGCTTGGATTGTGGATTTTGTGAGCATGTTTAAACATGGATAAGTCAGGTAACCTCCATAGAATCATCTACACACAACTTAAGCACAAACATGCTAGATGCAAGCGCTGATCAAACTTATGAGAAGCTCTGATACCAATGATCAAGGTGCCCAAGCGCACGACGGGGACAACAGTTTGACTGAATGAATCGAATAATGTTATGGCGGAAGCATATTAAGAATAAGCAAAGCAGAAAATATAGTACGCACAAAAAACATACATACAGACAAAAATGCAAAAATTTGAACCAATCTCTGTTACTTTGGTACTGTTATATTATGCTCCATACTCTGCTTGTATATTACAATAGTGTACATATTTATATAGAGTTTTGAGAATGCTTGGGTGTCTACCTATTACGTTCAGTTACAAAGAAGTTGGAATGGTTCAGAAGTTTAATTGTTACAGACGACTAGAAGACAGAGGGACAATCTATCAGAGTCATGTCGAGATGATGGTGTTGACAATGCATGTTGAGGTGCTAAACCTATCGAGGTTGTGTCGAGGTTCGGACTTGTCGAAGTCGATGGTGAACCTGTCAAGGTCGACAATCAATGCCAATGGCTAGGTGGATCAACCCTACTTGTGCAAATTGCTTGGAAGCTTCAGTTCAACAAATTGAATGTGACCTCCAAACAATATATGCATGAGGGAGGGGTGCTGGATTGACAAGATGTCCAACGACATCCATGGATGGTTTCTTTGAAAATTAACAAATCCATGTTGTCTGGTCGTAGAGCATGTCTACCCAAGGAAATTATTCAATGGCGATTAGATTCCTGAGCTATCAGTGTTTGCAGTCGAAATAAATCTTTGTAGGCGGCGTGTTACAAAACCACTCGTTGCAGTTAGGAAAAACCTCAAAGAATCTATACATTACCTACCAATAGGGTTTCATAAACTCAGCCTTAATGTCATGAGGACGAGCACCAGAAGGATGAGGAGAATCCAACATATTAGGAGAAGAACCCGAGGAAGCGAGGATAGTCTACCAAAGCAGGAGGAGAAACCACAAGGGCCTAGGAGTCGGAGGCAAGGATAGTCGACCGGAGTAGGAGAAGAAACAGTCAGGGCGAGGGGAAGAAACCGCCATGACGAGGGGAAGAAACTGTCGCGACGAGGAGAGTCCACCAAACCAAGCGAAGAAACCGTCAAGTGATGAGAGTTCACTAGAGCAAGGAAAGAAACCACATGAATTCAAAGTGAACGAGAAGGACACATCAACAAATGATGAGGACACACATAAAAATTGGATTGGTGGGAGGGACAACTATTGCTAGAGTGTTTTAGAAAAAGACCCCAAAAAGAAAAGAAAAAACACCTATAGACATAAATATAGCTTAGGGTCTTGATAAATATATCATGAATGTTGCATACAATAAATAAAAATCAAATAACATGAGGAATGTCTATAATAAACAATGTAGATGAAGCTATTATCCATATGTGAATCAATTAAAAAATCATAAATGTTAAATACAGTAAATAAAAATCAAATAATATGAAAAATGTGTATAATAAATAATATAGATGTAGCTAACATTGATATACCATAAATTATATTAAAAAAATAGAACACAAAAAATAAAAATAAAAATTGAAACAACAACAATAAATTTGAATTGAAAAAGAAAAAAGAAAATTTAAATTGAATAAAAAAATTGAATAAAATAAGTAAAAATCAAATAATGTAGAAAATGCTTAGGCAACAACTAATTTGAATTGAAGAAGAAAAAAGAAAATTTAAATTGAAGAAAAAAAATTGAATAAAATAAGTAAAAATCAAATAATGTAGAAAATGATTATAAATAATGTGAATGTATTTAACATCAATATCTGATACCATGAATCATATTAAAACCAACACAGAAAAAATAAAAAAATGTTAAATCATAATTGTTGAATACAAGAAGTAAAAATCAAATAATGTGAAAAATGCCAACATTGTATCATAATGCAGCAAGCATCGTTGATCATGTTAAAAAATAATAATAATAAAAATAAAAAATAGACCCCTCATAAATATACCACAACTAGATGAATTTCTCCTTTCTATATGATGACAAACATAGCTTGAACATTTACAATGATGCCATGATTATTGAATGACCCTTTTGTTAGACGACAGACTTCTAATCAGACTTGAGAACTTTTGGAAGTTAGTTTCCTCAATGGACTATCTGAGAATCATTGGTAGTTAGTTTCATGAAATGAATTGTGTGAGCACTTAGAATCATTGGTAGTTAGTTTCTAGAGTGAAGACTCCAAATAGCTTTGTAATAATAGAAAAGAAATAGTCATTGATTTGTATTTAATAGACAAACCGTTTATACTAAAATTAGCGAGAGAACCAGTAAATAAGAATAATAAACAAATTAAGGTTTATATTAAGGAATAGTAATAATATAATAATCTAATCAAATAAAATATACAAAGTAATTGGAAAGAGGCTAAAAATGAGGATTAAAAATGTTGAATTGGGTAAAAAATTAATAAATAATAAGTTAAATAACAAAGATTAATATCATCAACCTTTTTAAGAGAAATAAAATTTTACATGGAAATAATCTGGACTTTCAAAAATAATTGAAGGGCTTGGGTTCTCATCAACACCGTGAAGGTTCAACATAGCTATCGATTGAGCTGCAAAGCATTTAATGCGGCTGCAACAATTGGATCTCAATCAGCTCAAGATCTAACGATCATCAAGCTTGCTGCAGCAGTATTAAATACTCTGCAGCTCCATGAATAGCTCTTGCAAACAAAATATACGTGCTCTTATTGCATACGACATACGACAATAGAGCTTGTAAACAATTGGATCTCAATCAGCTCAAGATCTAACGATCATCAAGCTTGCTGCAGCAGTATTAAATACTCTGCAGCTCCATGAATAGCTCTTGCAAACAAAATATACGTGCTCTTACTGCATACGACATACGACAAGATATGCCTAGGACGATGAAGATATGTTATTTTCCGTGGAGTGGAGTGGAGCATGAGACGATTGGGTTAAAATGTTAGCCACATATATATATATAGGTGAATTCTAAATACTAACAGACTTTCCCTCGGGAGGGGACCCTGTCCACTGCACACCGTCGGATGAAATCCGACGGTGTGCAGTGGACAGGGTCCCCTCCCGAGGGAAAGTCTGTCCAGCATATAGGGCGCTCCATATATATATATATATATAATATAGAGAATCACTGGACTGCACGTCAAATCTTCACGTCGAAATCTTCTTTTTTTAAGACAGCTAAGATGTACTGGATCCTGCAACTTGATAAGAGTGCCCACGGAAAAAACTCAGTAGGGCAGGGGCATAATCTCAGTAAAAAGTGGTTGGTTTTATTCTGTCTTTGATAGTTGAACCAAGCTGCACATGGAGTCCAACGATCTTCCTCTGTATACTACACTGCAGATTAACTGGTTTTATTCTGTCTTTGATAGTTGAACCAAGCTGCACATGGAGTCCAACGATCTTCCTCTGTATACTACACTGCAGATTAACTCCTTGATAGGCAGACTTTATGCCTACATCTACTTTGCTGCAATAATGGGTTTCATATATTATCGTCTTGTGTATATGCCGAGTGAAACTTATTGGCCATGGATTATGGTGTTTGTTTCAGAACTAGGGTTCGCCTACGGCTGGATTTTAGAGCAGGCCTTCAGGTGGCGCGTTGTTGAGCGAAAAGTCTTCCCCGAAAGGCTTTCTCAGATGTAATTTGCTCATATGTTATCAAGGACACCAACAACTAATTAATATGATTATCATATGCAAAGATTCCACCGATATGTTAAATGAATTTTAATAACTCCCTGTAAATGGACAGGTTTGAGAGCAATCTACCGCCTGTGGATATCTTTATATGCACTGCTGATCCTATCAAAGAACCTCCACTGACAGTTATAAATACAGTATTGTCCGCACTGGCTTTAGATTATCCTGTAGAAAAACTGTCCTGTTATGTTTCTGATGATGGAGGATCCCCGCTTACCTTTTATGCTCTCTTGGAAGCTTCACGTTTTGCAAAGATCTGGCTTCCATTTTGCTATAAGTACTCCATTCAAGACAGATCTCCGGAGGCATATTTCTCAAATGCTTTTGCTCTGGAAAATCAGAATCTGTCCTTCAAAACAGAATGGGAAAATATGATGGTAAAGGAGTAGGAATTCAAAAGTTGTACATTTGTTTTTAACTTGCTGCACGTACTGTATTTGGTTTGTATAGCTTAAGTTGGTTTGTTTAATTTGTTCGGTAATTTCGATCAGGAAATGTACTTGGAATTGAAGGATTGTGTCAATAACCTTGCGGAGATGGGGAGTGTTCCAGAAGACAAACAGAAACAACACAACGGCTTCAATGACTGGACTTCAGGAAGCACTTCACGAGATCATCCCAGTATAGTTCAGGTCATCTGTGTTATTGATTCCTAGGGCTTGCTAGACAATTTAATTGAGATCATCAGTCTTACCATATTCATATTTCTGCTTATATTTTTGTCAACGGTGTCTATTCTATGAATTAACTGCAGATTTTACTAGAGAAAGGAGAGGACAGCGACATTCAGGGTAATGATCTGCCAAATCTCATATATATCTCTCGTGAAAGGAGACCTGGAATTCCCCACAATTACAAGGCGGGTGCTCTTAATGTTCTGGTAATACTTGTATGTCTACTGTTATAATTTCCAAGCAAGCAGTCGATTACAAATAAGTTTAGAAATACAATCCAATTAAGGTCACTGAAGATTAGAGAACTTAATTTGTAATGTTGGCAGATTCGAGTCTCTGGTGTAATGAGCAATGCTCCCTTCATTCTGACTCTTGATTGTGACATGTACACCAACAATTCTGAAGCGCTCCGTCAAGCCATGTGTTTTCTTATGGACCCCAAAACAGGTAAACAGTTCGCCTACGTCCAATTCCCTCAATGCTTCCACGGCCTAACAAAGAACGATCTCTATGCAAACGCTCTCTTGAGGATCCTTGATGCGAGTATTGTCTGAACCTTGGACATTTGCGATACTAAATTATACAACCATGAACTGACAAAAACCTAACCTGGAAACCTACACCTGCAGACCCAATTTAAAGGAATGGATGGTGTTGATGGTCCAATATACGCAGGCACTGGATGCATTCACCGTCGTGACGCATTATGCGGGACTGAACGATGGCGTACATACTCGGCCACTTCTAAAGCTCAAGCAAGCCCATCGAAGATGATCAAAGATGCACGGGATCTTGCCAAGTGCGCTTCCGAGGAGAACACCATGTGGGGCAAAGAGGCAATTTTCAACTTCCAGTTTTAGTTTTGATTAACTTTGTAATTTTCTTACCTTGTAAGTTTTGCTGAAATTGAAGTGCATAAATTGCAGGTTGGTATGATTTACGGCTGTGCTGTAGAAGATCTATTGACAGGTTTCGTTATACAATCCAGAGGGTGGAAATCTATTTACTGCACTCCAAGCCGCAAAGCGTTTTTGGGTGGCGCGCCTGTCAACTTAAATGATACACTCGTTCAAAACAAACGATGGAGCGCCGGTTTCCTAGAGTTTTTCCTGAGTAAGTTTTGCCCATATCCTTATGGGATTCAACGGACAAGAATAGCTCAGAGAATGTGTTACGGTGTCTTATGTCTATGGGCTCCGTCTTCTTTATATATACTTTGCTACGGTTTATTTCCTGCCCTCTTCATGCTAAACGGCGTATCACTATTTCCAAAGGTATTTTTTCCACATCAGATTTTATATTTTCTACCTCACAAACAAAGAACAAATCAAAAGGAATCTCAATTATGAGTCCTCTTTTACGTTACTGATGACTATATGTATGTGGCCGATGGAAAGGTTTCAAATCCATGGTTCATCCTCTTTGCATCGTTAGCACTATCTGCATATGGGTACAGTTTGATTGAGTTTCTGTGGATCGGGGGTTCGTTTAAGAGTTGGTTGAACGAACAGCGAATGTGGATGATAAAAGGCGTGTCAGCCAATCTGTTTGCGTTAATCCAAGTGGTTTGCAAGATGCTTGGCCTATCGGAGGTAGGCTTCGAGGTGACTAGCAAAGTTGTGGACAGCGAAGCAGCCAAAAGATACGAGAATGAAATGTTCGAGTTTGGTGTGACCTCTGCTATGTTTGTTCCTCCAGCAACTTTGGCAATAATAAACTTGATATCGTTGCTCGGTGGATTGGCACGAATCCTGTGGGAAGGGTACCCGACTTTTGAGAGTATGGCTTTACAGTTAATTTTGAGCAGTTTCATAGTGATAAACAGTTGTCCGATATTGGAAGCCATGTTTCTGAGGAAGGACAAAGGGCGAATGCCTACTTCCATTAGCGTCGTCTCTATTTCAGTTGCAGTTTTTGCTTGTTCTATCGCTTCCATACGCAATCCATAGCAGTGAAAGAACGCCCCAAGATGTGGAAAATTGCTCAGCTCATGACTCTAGCTTCAGTTTAAAAGTAAGGCTTATGATTGAACGAAGTGATATTCATATTGGGAAAAAAATGTGACTTCGTGTCCACATGATTGAACGAAGTTATATTCATATTGGGAAAAAAATTGCGAAACTAATAATGCGATATAGATTTTAGAAATTTGCATTTTTAAGAATATATTTTATTTATTTGTGAAGATATTTTTTCATTTTTAATTTAATTAAATAAAGTTTTTTTTTTAATAAATTAATTTTTAAGCGATTGCGTAAGAGAAAAAGAAAGGGCAAATGCTAATAATCATACTAAATATGTTAAACAAGAGCCACCAGGTGGCAATGTCCCCTACATTACCACATACTATTTCAAGAGAAGGTGCAACTTTGTTTTTAACTATTAAGTAAGCAAGTAAGCTCACTTGCTCTTCTTCCTTTTTTTTGATATTGATATAAATTTGAATATGATTTCTCTCCTTTTAATATAAACAAAAAAAAATCATTAACATCTTTATAAAATATATAAATGTAGTGTTTTTTTATACTCTATTAAATTTAAATATGAATTTTCTATCTTTAATATAAACAAAAAAAATCATTAACATCTTTATAAAATATATAAAGGTAGTGTTTCTTATCATGCTTAATCCATTTGTATGAAAGAACAATCAAGCCTTATCCTTTTTCATGCTTAGAAAGGTTATCTTACCCTATTCAACTACACAATTAGACACCAGAATATTGTCTTCTTAAGGTGCCTTTTATTTTAAATCTCTAGAAAACGAACCTATTTTTGTAAAGAAGTGAATTATCATAATAATATCTGATGTCACGATAATAATTGGTCCTAGTTCGTGCAAGTGAAATCATTTTTCTTTGTTCTTGATTTGAGGTTGAGGGAAGCACGTTGGGGTGCAATGGGAGATGATCGTCAAAATGGAAACAAATACAAAGCCATTTAATGTCCCGCAAAATTTAGTCCAGGAATTCAATCAATATTTGCCCCCAAGGATCCATGTACCCACACTTTCCACTTGTAGTGCTTTAGTATAGGAAAGATCTAAAATGATTTGATTTAGTGTACAAGAGTGATTCCACCATTTACAACTCACTTCTTGGTTTGAGCGTTAGAGTCACTCATAGTCATTCGATAAGTCATCATGGTGTTATATTTCATAATCCCTCGTAGTGTGTGAAAACCCTAGGTCATAGGTATTTGAGAATTATCAATAAAAGCACAAGTTCTAGAACCTTCGTCCTCTACATAGACAAACCTCGAGCTGCGTACTATTCCCAGAGTGAGAGGGTTCGTGTTTGAACTTTGGGCCAACATAAATCCATCCAGATATTTTAAGCTCTAAGTGTAAATCCAATTGAACTCAAACAAAAGCTGAATGCTAAGAAAAAGATCTTGTGTTTCCAAGATGCAATTATTTATGAAGTCCAACTTTGAAGAGGAATTAAATGCATTCTTCTTATTTTCTTGCATGTTTGTTATAGTAATGGCTAGCCATTTCGTTGGTGAGGTTGGGTTTCATTTCTAGGATTTGTGCATTTGCAAGAATTAGAAAATGAGAGATTTTCTAAAATTATACAATTTTTCTAATGTCATAAAAGACATAATAATTTTATATTGTTGGGGTTTTTATATTGTTAGGGTTTTAGGTGGCAGTTTGAGAGAGATCAAGAAAGATATTGATGCTTTATCTCCATTCATTGAAGAATTTGATGGCCATTCTCCACGGTGATAAAATATCTGAAATATATGAGCAGATAGAACCAGAAGTGGGTGAAAACCTGAGCCAGAAGTGAGTGAAATATTGATACAGAGCTTTGGGCCAAAAGAGCAACCAAGTGGCTGCATGACTGATTACCTTCCTAGTGAACTTACTTCACAAACAAATGGCTTTGCTAAAGACAATTCCAATATTAAAGAGTATTGCAATCATATAATGAGTATTTCTTAACATAATGGAAAAGAGTTTTCCTCACGCATCTCTAAAGTTATCGCCCCCAAAATATATTAGCCAGACACTCCAAAGTTGAGTGTAGATTTTCTTAGTAAAGTCCATCAAGATCGGTTTTTAACAAATAACAATTTTAGTACATGAGGTTTAGTGTCCATGTCTCCAATTACAATGATTTGTTTATGTTTTGTCATTCTCCCCATGTTCAACCTATTTGATGGAAACCGTCAATCAGACATTGGAACCTTTTGCTGATCCGTATTCTTGAGACATGATCATGTTGCACATCAAATTCAAGATTTCTAAAACTTTCTTATATTGTCAAAGTCACAAGGAACTTCAATGCAATGGCTTCATTTGAAAAAAAGATGTTCTGGCCTCAATCCTAATATCCAGAAACCTATTCTACTCTATCATGTTCCCTAATTGAGATAAAAACACATACAAAAAGACGACATTACAAAAAGTAAATGAATTTGGATACTTAAACCAAAATGAGAATTGACTAGACATTTCTAGGAATCGAAACCACTAAATTCTAATCAGTAATTGAAACTTGAAGAGTACAAGTTTTCCATAGTAAATATGTTAGGGCCAACATCCAATGCACACTAAAAAAATCAAGAATCAATGGGATATATACAAAGGGTTCACGATAGGAAGAAGTAGAGATGTTGTAGCAAATGTTCTTCTTTAATCTAAATTTTTGTATTTACTCTTATTTTCCAAGCGATTAGGGCAAACCTTTTTATATGGTGACAAGCTAGAAGTAGATAGCCATGCTACCTGGTAACATAGTTTAATGTGTTACATATTTGGATGTTCACTTTTTGATAGTTTCATCAATACTCAACTGCAGATGAAACCTTTCAAAGCTCTATGGTAAATAAATTAAATCTCTACATTGTAAGGTTTACATGTTGTGTATAGTAGTAGTTACATGGCATACATGTGTTGAGTGGTCCATTGGTAAAAGCTTACAAATGAGGAAATCTAAAAAATTCCCCAGAAATTAGTTTCTAATCAGTAAATTAGAAGGTTATTGAATATTGATTGGGGGAGCTAGGAAAGATGATATTCTTTACAGTTTGTGTCGTAGTAAGGAGTGATTGATAGGAATCATCCAGAGAGAATGAATTATATTTGTAAAGGAATACTTATGCATAGAATCAACATTTTACACATTTAAGATGATACAAGTAGATCAGAATACATATGCTTGTAGAGCCATGATGCAGCAAATGTGAGCAAAATCAGAAATAGAGAGCGATTTGTGAAAAATATATGCTGAATTGCAAAACTAACAATAGATAACAACCATTCAACTTTGAGAAACAATGTAAGTGATCATACTACAATCTAAATGGATCTCAAATTACAAGAAATACATTAAAATAGGAAAATCAATATAAATGATTGCTCAAAAGTAAGCCATAAATCATACTTCTTACACAATGATGATTAAAAGGGATCTTAAAATGCAAGCAGTTTTTGGTTGAAGTAACTAATGTCTCGTTACTATAGGGTAAGGGGCAAGAAACTGAACAACTCGAGAAAGATAATTGATTTTATCCTGTAGGGCTTTCCTAGTGCAATGAATCCAATATTGCACCAGAACACACTACACAGTAAGATTGTAAATGTATGGATGAGTTGAAATAAGTCTACAAGCTAGATTCCTTTCTGAAACAAAATATTAAAAATATAAAGTTGTTGCAGATATATGTCGGTTCTCTCAAATTCATCTTCCAATGGCATTTCTTATTTATAATGAAAGTAACTTGAAGCTTGGTACAAAAATAAATACTAAACACATTTTCTTGGCTTGCAGGGGGATTTCAACCATTAAGACCAAAAATCTGTGCTGAATATGACCTATAGATTTGAGCATTATCAAGCACCAAATTGACAAAATGAAGCACTTCATGTTGGATTCCAGAATACTCTTATACATTTGCACAGTTCATAATTGTTGAGAATAGTCAAATTCAATCCCACTGATGGTATACACTGGAAAATGACAAAGTAATAGCTAGTATACTTTTCCATATTGCCAGTACTTCAGTGAACAGACTTTGAAGCGTCTCTCATTGTCCTAAATTGATATAGTTTTAATTCTCTGTTTCATTGCTTAAGCAAGCTACTCATAATAGATAAGTACACTTGTGGACACTGAAAATAGGATGACAACAAATTAACTCAAGATAGTGATAAAAAGATAAAAGAAGAACAAGCATATGGTGCATGACGAGAAAGTCATTCTGATGCAAACACCAATTGGAAACTATTGAATGAAATCAAACTAATACCAACTAACAACATGGATTTCAGTCATTTAGCCTAAAATGATAACAATGGTTACTGTTACAAATGGAAGTTGAAGGTATCAAAAGTGACATCATTAATATGGCACACAGTAATTAAGAAACGCTTCAGAAGCTACAGCTTTTGCTATCCCACTGAAGGGAAGTCATTAAATATAGTTTTAGTTCTATGTTTTCACTGCTTAGCCAATCTACTCAGAATAGATAGAGTACACTTATGGATACTGAAAATAGGCTGCCAACAAATTAACTCAAGAAAGTCATAAAAAACTAGAAGAAGTCAAGCATGTTGCATGACAATGGAGTCATTCTCATGCAAACACCAAAAGAACATATTGAAATTTGAATGACCTCAAACTAGATCCAACTACCAGCATGAATTTCAATATTTTAGCGTAGAATAATAGCTATGGTTAATTTTACAAATGACAGTTGATGGAATCATAAGTAACATCATTAATATGGCAGGTAGTGATTGAAGAATGCTTCAGAGTTTACACCTTTTTCTAACTCAGTGATGTTATTGATGAATTCTAGAATGGGATCTGGAAAATTTTGAACAACAATACACATTCAAATTTTGAACAGCAATACCCATTCAGGTTCATGTGAGTCATTAAATCCGGATCAGGTGCAAATAAGGCTATCCAAGTTAGAGTCCAACAGGTGTAATCCATAAGGTTTTCTATAAGTGTTTACCTTCTATATCTTAAATGCTTAATTTTTTTTAAATGAAATGAAAAACCTCATAGATTCAAACTTTCAGCTCACCAAAGCAACATGCACATGCACATCCTTTTTGAACTGTTATATTTATTTATGAGGCCATTATAAAAAAATTATTTCATCAGAACTAAGAAGAATTTATCACAATATCTAAATCTAGACACAAAGGTCACTAAGTTATTGTACCCACTGTTGTACCTCTCTAACCCTATCAGTACTTTATCTCTCTCTCTCTTAGGTATGTATGTACATACCCTCATGTAAGGGTCAATGACTTGTTCCATTTATTGACTTTCCACTGAGAGGCAAGATATGATCTAAAAGTAACTCTAAGTATAAGAAAGGTCCTGTACCCTAGAACCTAATTTATCAGATCTAATCTATTTTTGTTAATTAGTCTTTAGACTTTACTTATTGTTGATGTCCTATTATTTAAGATTTTACTTCATTAGTACCTTTTAACTATTTATGATTTTACTGTGTTCATTTGCATTATGTTAAATTTGTTTAAAAACCCAAACTTTAACAATTTTACCTTGGTAAAGATATTTTTGTAATTTAGCTTTCTTTCAGAAATCGAAATCAATGTCTATGCTTTGTTCCTTGTGCAGATATATTGTGTTTTAGACTTTAATTTTTTAGATGTTTTGTCTTACAAATCACATCTGCCTTCTGTATCTCAAAGAGGAAAACAATATTTACTGTATCTTTTCCACTTATTGTTGTTGTCCTATTATTTATGATTTTACTTCAGTAGTACCTTTTAACTGTTTATGATTATACTGTGTTCATTTGCATTATGTTGAATTTGTTTAAAAACCCAAACTTTAACAATTTTACCTTGGTAAAGATATTTTTGTAACTTACCTTTCTTTTAGAAATCGAAATCAATGTCTATGTATTGTTCCCTGTGGAGATATATTGTGTTCAGACTTTAATATTTTAGATGTTTTGTCTTACAAATCACATTTGCCTTCTGTATCTCAAAGAGGAAAACAATATTTACTGTATCTTTTCCACTTAGTGAGTCCCAAAAATATGATGGGATGTTCCTTAGCACTGGTTGTAATGCATGTTCTTATTTGAGTGACATTATTGAATTTTGTATACGTGATAATAAATCAAATTTATAACATATTTTCATTACCACTATGTCATTTCTTTTAAGGGATAGTATTTCTCTTTTGTTTAGAGCAAAGATTACACAAACTTTTCTTTTGGTTCAACGCTTATTGTAGACTTACAAATACAATTAGGTTGATTTTTTGTATTTGGCTATCTTACTGAAATAAAGTGGAATAGATGGAAAATCCCGTATTGCATCTACAATTATATACAGAATATCAGTACTAGCAAGGCATGTTCTTTGAATATCTTTCAAACAACTTTAAGGCCATGTACAATTGGCATTTTGTATATAGCTAATTACAAAATAAAAAAGTGATATGTACTGTCAGAAATAGATACCTTTCTTCACAACGTGTTTAGAATAAGTTTGAATATTATATTTATCTATAAATTAGGTGCAAAAAAATCCATTGATTAGCACCATTTTCATGTTGATCTCTTCAAATAATACGGTTTTTATTACATTGTCTTGTGGAATAATGCGCCACAATTCTTGTCCAATGCTTGGAAACTTGAACCCAAAACAGCTACTCGATAAATCGAATCCCCAGAACCTTATAATGGGGTGAAAGTATTGAAATGATACTCTTGCTTATGCATGAGAAAAATCCTTAACAATTACCGGTTCCCATTAATGCCACAAAAGAGCTTATATGCCCAAGCATCCTGTCAAAACATGGATTTTCCAAAATGCCTAGTAGACATGCTTGATAAAATTGATATTTTTGGACTTTTGATTAACAACACAAGACTTGGAATCCTCAAAGTGGGCTTGCATCGTGTGATTTACAGAAGTTTAATAAAGATCTGAATAGAGAACTCGTTGAACCATGAACTAGTCTCACTGAGCTCAAGAAATAATAAACCAGATACCCAAATATGAAAACCTAGGGTGGAATCTGATGGGACCATCTAGTCCTCAAGTAGAGCACAATGAGCACTACTTGGCACCCAGGAAAGGTAACTTGTCTTCAAATTCTGCTTTGTATCTTGCCATATGCACTTCCATACATATAACTTGTTATCTTCGGTATTGGAAAGCAATCCTGAGAATTCAGAACCATCATCGTCCTCTCTCCCAAAATCATGCAACATATATTTCCCACTGTTTAAATCAGCTTCTCTTCCTCTCTTTGAAATCACCCTAAACTCCATTCTATCCTTAAGGCTATTTTAGTTCAACCTTAGATCTAACCTGCCAATCTCTCTACTGTCCTCCCTCCTCCAATCAAACTCACGGATGCAATTTCTGCTGGTTATAGATCCAAGCCAATCTCTTCTCTAAAATCCAATCCTTTTCCCCAAATCAAGCTACTAGACCCCATAAGGACTATCAGATATTACATGGTGATTATATGGATCTACTTTTATCTTGCATGTAAGACCATAGAGCTTATCTTCGTGACCAACAAGTCGGCTTATCTTTGAAGGAAGACTAGCACCAATTTCCCAAGAATCATTCTCAATTACATACATTTTGAGTAGACAATCCTTCCAATATACAACAAAAGTTGTGAATTTGCTGAGGCAATTGGGCCTCGAGCAAGTCCTCGATGAATACCAGGATTCATTCTGATCCATGAATCTTTTACATGATCATACATCTCCCCTTCTATTGGGATTCCTGAGCCTAAATTTGCACCCTTAACATAAATCAATCTTCTGTGTTCCACACCAACACAAATTTCCATGGAAGAATGCATCCTTGAGACAAAACTCCAACAGTTTGAGATAAGATCGTAGACTTCTGCAGAAGCACCTTCCTCCATTTCTTCATTGCCTCCAACTACAAGAATCCTTTTTTTCAAGGTTACAGCTGCCGAATTGGATCGAGGATCCTGCATAAGGGAAACTTTAATCCATTGATTCTTGCAATAATCATATTTATGCACTGCATTTGCAGGCTCCGTTGGACAAATGAAATTATAAATTGTTGCTTGGTCACCTCCCATCACAAAAAGTGTTCCAAGCAAAGCGGCAATGTAATAGCCCAAACTAATATTTTCATGTTTATGTGTATACTGTAGATGACTAATAGACTTACTCCTTAATCAAATAGGAGAGCAAACCCTGAACTTTGCATGCATGCAGTTGCATGCAAATATGTGCCCTAGAAAAATACTGAGATGCTATAAAATAGGAGAAATCAATGGATGTACATACTAGTATATAGATCAGCTGATGGTGAAGAGACTGGTCCCAGCATGCAAGGATTCTGCCACAGGAATAAGAAGATACACCAAATCATCCTCCACAGGTGAATGCGCCCTCCTCTCAAACTATATAAGCTCCAGAATAATAAATAAGTTACTGCTGGAAGCTTGGATGATGTGCACTAGGGTTAAAATACCCCTCTAATGATGATGGAAGCAGCATACGGAAGTTCTGAACCCTGTAGGTAGGAAAACGAATTGATTTGTCTCTAATCACTGTGACACAATGTGACAGTGAAACCCTCTGCTGGATGAATAATCAACCTCCCGGAATAACTTCTGAATGTAACCTGATGATGAACTAGTGCTGAACCTGGATGATCCAACTTGATGATGAAATAGGGCAGATATATTTCGTTGCCGAAATACAACAGTTAGCTGAGCATGCACTCAACCCCAACTTAGCTCACTGAGCTCTCCAATTCGACTCCACAAATCAATTATCACATAAGTAAAGTCTCCATTCACTTTATCTTTCTTTTATAACTTTCAACTGTGAAAACCCTAACTTTTTACATAATTAGGTCACTTTAACTTCTAATTTGCAGTTGACTTGCATGCGTGCTCATGGAGACTTAATTGAGTGCATGCATCATTAAATAATGCTTAGATGTCATGCATGTCACTTTTAGGGTTTGCATGCATATCACTTTTAGGGTTTGCATGCATATCACTTTTAGGGTTTGCATGCATGTCATTTTTAGGGTTTGCATGCATGTCACTTTTGTGAACATTACAGTCCTCCCTCACCAAATATTTCTTGTCCTCAAGCAATGCCAATGCAAATCTACAATCAATCAACTGAACCAACTGAATCTGGGGATGATCCCAGGGTCCCAAATCAATCTGAGAGTTGCAGAGGTCAAAATGCATCCACTACTACCTTGCATAGTATCGACACAAGGAGCATCATGTAGACTCCCAAGTAACGCCATCAGTAAACACTGTATCCATCCCTCATAAATTCTTCCGCCTAGATCCCAATGCAATATTGTGCATATTTCATCCCAAATATCTGAAGGCTCTTGTGGGACTATACCCTTGGCTAGGAATGTCTTCCCAAGAATCGCCCACTCAATAGGACACCAACTCTTAATCTCCCTCTCAACTGCTGGAAACAAAACTTTGACTAGGGAATTTATAAATGGATTTATATCTGATCCCACATTTTGAACAAGAAAAATAATAAATCTTCCAACCCCAACCCTTGTGTTCAGTCCCACTCCTGAACGAACAAGCTAAACAAGACGAGGAACCAATAGTTCTAAAGTAGGGGGCTTGACATGTTTTAGGCACAGATCAAGAGTTTCCCACATAGGAGAATCCTTTGCAGCTGCAATACGCAAGTTTTCAAACTTCTCTTTCTGAATACCAACACTTTTTGCATGTAGCTCAACATAATTAAGCCTCTGATCTTCTAAACTTGAAAGACTTTCTAACATACAAAAAACCAACTATGGTAAATGGGGCTGAATAGCATCTCCTGTAGCCTTTGAAAGCTTCATAACCAAATTGATCGAGACTTTCTACACGCATGCAACTTTGCTCATCCTACCATTAGAAAGCATAAATGGTAAAACAATGGCCATAGTTGCACTTGCATTGAGACCTTTCAGTGAGAGACGTGTCACATAACCTTAAACTAAGTGAAGTTGATGCATGGCACAGACTGTCACCAACATTCCAAACACTTTCCTTGATGTCATCCATAGCCCGAAAAGCTGTGATCCATACTTTCTCCAGGTACCTTCCCACCTGATCAAATTTGCACCCCTGATGGAGATCTAAAAGAGAAAGGCATGAAGACTCGCGGGAATGCCAAAGTCTAGATCCATTTTGAGTCAATAAATCCAAAATTATATCATTATAGAATTCATCAATGGTCTTCTTGGGATCTACCATCAGTGACTGCCAAATATTCCCCATTGCCTCTTGGATATTTTTATCTGGATCGTATTGATAGCGGACAAGCTTTGGCACAAGCGAATGTAAATACGACTTAAGCACATTACCAGCCTACTTTGCAATTTCAGAAAATCCAAAAGCAACACTACGCTTGGAATTTAAAGAGGCCTGATAATTGGCCAGATCCATGAACTTATAGATCAGATCAGGATGGCCCATGTCAGCTGCTAAACTGCAAAGCTCCTTATATGTTCTTAGTTTCTCACCACTAGGTCTTTCTCCAATACTTCCCTCTTCAAAAAATTTAGACTCCTCTATCAACTTGACAACTTGTTTCCTCTTTGTTGTGCCAGTCAATGTACTGACGAGATCCTGAACTAATTTACTCTTAGTATTTGAATCACCAAGTTCATAGACAATGCTCATGCCACATGAAGCCATCTCTTGTGTGAGTTTATTCTGCTCTGCCAATAAATGAGAAAAGGCTTCAGAAGGTATTCCTGTCATACATTGGGATACCACATATCTAGTAGCACAGATTGCTCCATGACTATCCTCAAATTTGCCTTTGTTGAGAACTTTAAAAGTGGAGCAAAGTTCCCGAATCAGAATAGATGCTGAAGAAATTGATAATACCAAACAAGTAATACCCAATAAACAAGATATAGATTCTCAAGTATCAGAGTCTATGTGACCTAAAAATTGTTTAAGCCATGGAAGACGTTCAACATATCATGAAGCAATCATCTGAGGATTCTGAGAAGAAACATTTAGTAACCCCTTTGAGGCAGTTTCTTGCAACTCAACAGCACCTTCATATGCCATAGCATGCTCGAGTATCAAAAATAACGAGATCGCTGAATTAGCATGCTATGGAAGATTTCCTTTACCAGCTAACAAACCTTGTCCACATTCATCCTCGTAACATTTCTGCATAAATATGATCATTTCTACATACATCTTTGGTGGGAATAAAATGTTGTGCTCTCCAATCTTTGAAACTTCTAGAACCTGTGGTTGATTCTTTCATATATAATCTAGCATTTCTTTCAATGGAGGATAGTTATCTGGTACAGATTGACTAGACTGGTTGATAGCTCTGTCAACTTGTTTCTATGGAAATAAACCCTCATGTTCCATCTCCCTTATATCCAGTTTTATATCAGCAGCTCCAAGCATACAAATAAACCGAATTGGACAATGATCAATATCATACAAAGTTGTAGCCCACCGGACAACGCAAAATATTGCTTCACTTTCTACAACTTGTGAATTCTCCAGCAGAAGTGCTTGAAGGCCTTTCAAGACTAGCTCATTGCAATCCTTGTAGGCTACAACAAGTGAGTTAACAGCTTCTTGCACTGTAAAACGACTAGATGGATCCACCTCCTTCAAAGCTTGAAAAAGACGCACTACCATTGCTACATTTCCTCTAAACAGCTGTGGTGCTCATTGAGCAAGCTGCCCAATTGCCTGATATGCAAATGCTTTAATCTCTCATGATTAAACCTCTAACTCAGCAGCTACTTTTCCGTCAAGTAACTTCAAAACCCCACTTAAAATGATAGGTCCCTCAATCATGGGGTTGAGCTGGAAGTATGTATCCAACTTCTACACCCAATTCCTGGTTGGGCCACCTCGAGTGCCCTCAAAGGTAGGGATAGTTAGTTTCCCTTCTGTGCGTTGTAACTCATAGTTCTAGGTGAATGGCCTATTGTAAGCTTTGGGTTTGTTCTCACTTTTAAAGTGGTAGAATTCAATGAAGGTCATGGCTGAATGGAAGTCCTCTCCTAAAGCTCTATATTCTCTCAGATAGGCACTCATGGATTCTTCTGGTTCTGCTTGTGCTAGAGGCACTGTAGTTGGACTATCTAAGAATTGAGGCACGCTAGGTCAGAAAGGCTTGTATATATGGGGATGGCTCTACATGTTGGTATGTAAGTGCTCCCTACTACTGCTGGTGGATACCCTATCACTATTGGGAAATAAGGGACTATGTGGGGTGGGCCCATTCTTCTTAGTGATTTGCCTGAAGGTGCTCATCATTTATTTTTTCCCATTAGTGAGTTCTTTTATGGCTGATATGATACTATCGAATGTTATTTTATAATCATCGACTATTGTTTCTTTTCCTTTTCCAAACTGATATTCTCTGTTCCCCAAATCTACGTCCTCTAACTCCTCTTCTCTATCTCTATACCTCTATCTCATGTGAGTAATGTTGTATGGGCCTTCTAAATTCATTTATATTTTTGCATGCCCACAGCTGGCAATGAAAATAGCTCTGATACCACCGTAATATCCCAAACTGATATTTTCCTGTTTATGTGTATATTGGAGATGACTAATAGACTTACTCCTTAATCAAATAGGAAAGAAAACCCTGAACTTTGCATGCATGCAGTTGCATGCAAATATGTGCCCTAGAAAAATACTGAGATGCTATAAAATAGGAGAAATCAATACATGTACATACCAGTATATAGATCAGCTGATGGTGAAGAGACTGGTCTCGGCATGCAAGGATTCTGCCTGAGGAATACGAAGATACACCAAATCATCCTCCATAGGTGAATGTGCCCTCCTTTCAAACTATATAAGATCCATAATAATAAATAAGCTGTTGCTGGAAGCCCGGATGATGTGCACTAGGGTTATAATACCCCTCTGATGATGATGGAAGCATCATGCGGAAGTTTTGAACCCTATAGGTAGGAAAACGAATTGCATTGTATTGCATTGTCTCTAATCACGATGACATGGTGTGACGGTGAAACCCTCTAGCTGGATGAATAATCAACCTCCCAGAATAACTGTTGAATGTAACGTGATGATGAACTAATGCTGAACCTAGATGATCCAACTTGATGATGAACTAGGGAAAATAGATTTTGCTGTCGAAATACACCAGTTAGCTGAGCATGCACTCAACCCCAACTTAGTCGCCAAGCTCTCCAATTCGACTCCATAAATCAATTAGCACATAAGTAAAGTCTCCATTCACATTATCTTTCTTTTATAACTTTCAACTACGAAAACCCTAACTTTTGACCTAATTAGGTCACTTTAACTTCTAATTTGCAGTTGACTTGCATGCATGAGCATGGAGACTTAATTGGGTGCATGCTTCATTAAATAATGCTTAGATGTCATGCATGCCACTTTTAGGGTTTGCATGCATGCCATTTTTAGGGCTTGCATGCATGTCACTTTTGGGAACATTACAGGAAACTGTCTCAATCTGCCACCATTCATAAGTATCAACGTTCCATTCAGGATAATAAATTGCTCGATCCAAAGGTAGAGGAGGAAGGAAACACCATGAATTCTCCTTCAAATTAAAGATTTGGACTCGGTTACCATGTACAACAAATGAAATGAACGTTTCACTAATTTTAAATGCAGCTCTGGTGGCATAAAATTCTTGCAATGAGAGTATATTTCCCCAAATTTTTGAACCCTTCCTTAAGGATGTATCATATTTGACGAAAGGAACACACATCAAGCATAACTATGCCAAATCATTTCGCAGGCCTGCAAGGAGAAATCATGTGTTATTTTTGTCACAAAAAGAGTAGTTTACACAAAATTTTCCAAAAATGTGGACAGCCAAAGAAAGTTGTGGTGCGTGTGAAGGTGAAAAAAAAATTACCAGGAGTAATGATGGTAGAAGAATGGTTGGTAAGTAATTATAATTTTGAACTTTTAGGGGGGAATTTTTCAGGTGTTTGAGAACAACACTCTAAAACAGTGTGTAGAAGACCTCTTGATTGTTACATATTCTTGTTAAATATTACACCATATAAACATATTAAATATGTCAGTAAAGGCATCTTTATGATGGGGTTAATTTGTTGTGCTCTTGATGAAGTTACTTCATTATGTTTTTCTGGAATTAGAGTTATGGAGACAAAGTAATTTGGGGCATTGTATTTTATGGTAAGAGCAAGCCTATATATGAAATTGGGTAAATAGGATTTAAAACTGTCAGAAGAGACACCCTCCTCTGCCTCAATCTAGGTAAGGTGCAAAGAATTAGACTTGGAGTTTTGGATGATAGTCTTTAGAACTATTTGAAATACATTGTAGAAACTTCTAGCAATCTACCAAACAACAAAGGAGAATAAAAGAAATAACATGCCAGCATCTATGTGGATTTGGATCTATAGAATGGGTCGCGTACCTCTTTGTAATTTCAGTCTTTTGGACTTGCATAACTACAATAAATAAATGATGAGAACAAACCCTTTTGTGCAAGGTCTGTTTGTAAAATGGACATTTGGTGTGCAATATCCTAAAAGTGATGGAAGAAGTGAATAAAAGAAAATATTGCTAAAATAGGTAAAAATGAATATAGTACTAGATACCAGCCATGGATAAATATTAAAAAGACAAGATGGGAAGAAGAACCAACTATGGATAAAAGTTGCAAAAAAGACACGCAGCAAAGGAAAAAAATCAATAAAGAAACACAAAGCAAATCAGTAACCAAAAGATAGAAATCCTTCTAAAGTTTTGCACAAAGAGGAAGAACAAGTGTCCAAGAAATTAGCACAACACAACAGAGTCATTTATCAGACAAATAGGAAATAAAACAATCAGGGGATACAGGTTGGGAGCAAGCAACAAGTTGAGCAAAAGGGATTTTCTTCTCAAGTTGAAACCTTTGGCAACAGAGATGATAAAAAAGGGTCCTGAACTAATGCAAACAAAGAGGAGGACAAAAAGTGAGAGGAGAAATTGAAGACCTTCGAAGACCAGAGTCTAAGGAAAAAAGAGTGTAACAATTGGAAGAACATAGTGAGAATAAAATTCACCCTATCTAAATAGATGACTCTTCCGAGTCTGATTTTACTCTTAGGAAACTATACCGAGTTGGCTCTTCCAAGACTGACTCAGGCTTTGCAAGTCAAACTCAAACAAGACTTTGATTGACTCTATAAGTCTGAATCGTGCAGCACATGAGTCAGACTCAATTATCCATGTATAAAAGACATGGAAAAAATGTATTTTGTTCTTTTTTACTCGATTCCACATCAAAATAACAGTAGACCTCTCAACAGTCCCGAATTTATGGCTTTTTTCAAGTATGTAGAATCATCTATGTACTTAGAAACAGGTTACTATATAAAATTTGCTTCATATGGACATTGCGAAATTTCATAATCATGGAAAAAGTCATTTCTACTGAAATTTATTATTTTTATTTCCCGATTCAACCACTGAGTTTTCCCTGAGTCCAGGTCAACTCTTCTTCAATCTTTGTCTCTTATTCAAGTCCGGTGACTTTGAAATGCACACATCAATCAAAAGCAGATAGAAAGGAAAACAAGAAAACAAGCCTTACAAATATATCGCCAGTAGTTGGCACACCGCAGTCCTTAACTAGATTAGATGATGCCAGGAGTTTGGAAGTGTTAAGGAAGAATTTCAAGAATTAGCCTTTCATTCAAAATAGACTAAATGGAAGTAGAGGCAAATTAAAGAAACAGATAAGCATGGCTTACTTACATTTTAGAAGTCTGCAGTCTCTATGTATTAGTAGTAGTCATCTATATGTTTATTGCATTTTAACAGGTTGATAGATGACAAATAGCGTACATCATAGGAATCGTATCCTAATTTTATGTGTGTGTATGTTGAATTGTGGTCTAGTAGCAACTTGGAGTGGTTGTTGTGACAATGATTCAGGTTTGAATCCTAGTGATTATGTTACTCTCCTTTGTTGGTTTTACCTGATGTGGCTATTGATCTTGGGCTTTGAGAATCATGGATGTATCTTGTGGCAAGTTTATGCAATGGCACTAGCTGAGGTACCAACAATCTCATTCTTCGCTGAAAAATATGAGCGTGGTGGATTTATTTTTAGATTTTCCACCCACTGGGTGATTTCCAATTGATAAATATATATAAACCTAGGTTCAAACCCAAGTGGACATGATCCACCACTGAACAACCCAGGTTCAAACCCAAGCGAGCTCGCTCCAATGCTGAACAACTGTAGTTTGTTCTAGCAGCGCAGCTACATTCGGATTAGACCCCGCTGCCCTTGATGTAATAAAATTCCAGATTATAAAAAAACTATTTATATTATCATTATATTTTTTTTAACCATTCCCATTTCTTATATTTACTTTTCCAATGTAGACTTTGTTTCTTAAATCCTTCCTTTTATTTTTTATACACTAATAGTATCGTTAAGCAACGATTATTAAACATAATAAACCAAAACTTAAAGCATTCATTTTTCATGCGTTTACTAATAATTATCAAACTTATTTTCGTATTTTTTCTGCTTCTCATTACCGCAATTATTTTAATATATCAAGAATGCCTTCAAACCAAAGGTATACGGAAATATATTTACATCTTCTTATAGAAATTGTCTCCTTGCAGGCCATAAATATTTCATCCAGAATAAAACCCTTAAAATGAAATAGTTAAATCTAATACATATGCTTTGCTTTTTAATTTACCTTTAAACTCTCTCAGGATGTCGAAATTCCAAGCCAAGATTGGCGTCTGCACCTAGCTCCCTGAAGCATTTTCTTCTGATATGCCCTTAATTAGGTTTAATTAGGTTTTCGAGGGTAGTCGTGGGATGATTAGGTATTCTGTTACATCCGCAGGTGTAATCTAAGCGACCTCCATGAAATCTTGAATCTCTGGAATCAACTGGTGGTCTTCAACGGCGAGGTAATTGTGGGAAAGAATATTGAATGCTCCGAAAGAGTAGAATGAGAGGAGAATGTGTTTATCCATCCGACCATACCGAAGAAGCCCTTGGTCGAGCCTTTCAATGTGGTTAGTGGTGAACACGAACAATCTCTCGCTTAAAATCTTTTTGCATTCATACTATGATAAAGGGCATGTTTCCACAAAGAATATACACAATTGCCAACGGATCATTTGTCCACTGCCGAGGTTACTGTCCACTAGGGTTCCAGTCTTGTTGTGGTCTACCATGACTGTATCATATGAGTTTCAAAAGGATGAGGATAGGGGTAGCTAAAGGAAGTCCACTCTCTGCGATGTATTCGTTGAAGCATTTATGTAAAATAAAAGGAAAATTAAACTGGTTCATGCAAAGATAACTGTAAGAACAAGATCAACAACCCTTCTTGGTTCTCTAGACATTGGCATCATTCTTGCTCTTAGCTTCAGCATCTGGGTTTTTTCTGAGTACCTCACTCCCATCTTTATCTCCATCTAAAACCTTCTTCCGAGCCTCCTTCACCTTAAGTGTCTGCAATTTCAAATGATTGTAGAAGTAAACCCCAAGAAAGCCAAGCCATACTCTAACAGATTAATACCAGTCATTTTGTTTTTTATAACAGACCATGGTAAGGCAATCAAGAGCTCGTCCTTGATAACACCTGCAAGGTTCATTGTAAGGGAAGATGTCTTACCAACCAAAATAAAAACTTCGTCCATGTTTCCCATAGCCTTTGAACTGAAACACTCATTTCCTAACAAGACTCCAAGGCATGAGGGCCTTAAGCATATGTATAAAAGAAACAGACAAGTAGACATAGGCTGAATTAGACATCGAGATGCTCAAACAGTATAATGCGCTGATGGGTATCATTGAAGAAACATAGATTTTATTGGTCATCCTTACAGCGGTTACAACTGTTACATTAACTCTTTATCAGTGCATTGCATCTAAAAAAGCTGAAGCACATCTTTCATGGCTAGCTGCTACAAGAAGTGTACAGGCATACTGAATCCTACATTAAAACTTTGGTTGTATTTAATTTTTGCTGACCAAAGCTAGCCGGTGGGTCTTGGGGCAAAAGACCCTCGAGAAATGTCACCTACACTAACCAATGAATAACCACAAAAATAGTTTTAACAAATAAAATAAAATATATATAATAGACAACTTTAGACTAAATTACATATTTTTGTTAAAGTTACTACAAATTATACTAAATAATAGCCCTGGCTGATTCATATATATCCCCTTGTCGGAGACATAAAAACACAACAACTTCGTCTAAAAATAAACTGGGTTCAATTCTACAAATCACACATCAAGCTTGTAATGCCTATGGATGATTGGTTCAAGTAACAATGAATTTTTGGACACAAAAAGCTATGCAACACCTATTATCAAACCTTTTCCAGTTTTAAACCAACATTATAATAGTTAACCTTCCCCAATGGCAAGCTTCCTTTGGTCAAGAGAGGTGTAGTATGTGTATTGTACGAAAGATTTCTGAAAAAAAAGGCCCTAAATGTTAATAACCTTAATATATGTCATAGCCATTCTTCGAGACTTGCATTTGTCTTTTTCATTTTTGGGCATGCCATAAATTGAAGGACAATTTCATACTTTATTGAGTATTTAACCAAAATGTCTTTGAAGTACAAAAATTCTTTTATTTATACCATTATAATGTAAAAAACAAAAACATCTTTATTTTAAATATGAAATAAGTTTACATTTAAGAAAAAACCTTAATTTACCTTATTTTCATCCAACTTTTAATGATTTAAGAGGGATACAATTTGTTGAAAAGTAATCAAGTTAAACAAAGCATTAAATATATATTAAGTGTTTTTCAGTTGTGTAATTGTAATAGATTAGAGTTTGTAAAAGAAAGAGAAATAATGTCTAACTAAAAAATTGACAATGATGTTTATTATTGTTTTAATCATACTGAACTTAATCAATATAATTATCATTGACTTTAAAAAGCTTGAATTGAAGTCTATTATATTTAAAAAACATAGTCAAATGCATGTATCATAATCTTCAATGTAGTTTTTCATACAATTATACACAATGTCTAGTTCTCCCAACATACAAAAATAGTTAAAAGAGCAAATCTTAATATATAGTTTTTATATTTAAACTAATTTTAATGAAAGAATATAATATAACTCTTAAGAAATAATATGTAATTCAAACAAAAATTAACAGTATTTGTCACAAACTCTTATGATATATCATCTAAAAATAAAAATAAAATAACAAGAAAATGTTTAAAATGCTTATCTAAAAACAAGGTAATTAGGAAACACAAAAATAAAATATTAAAAAAACTTATTGAAAACAACATAAAGAACAATACCCTAAATAAAATCATATAATGGAGTGTGAAAACAAAAGTATGAACAAATTTACAACACATAAAACTAGGGTGTTGGCAATCAAAGAGAATAACCAGAATAACAAGCTTGAGTAATAACCTTTCTTAATTATATAATTTGCTTTATATGATATTTGAAAAAGAATTAAGTGGTTGTCTTAATTATATGATGTTTTATATGATATTTGAAAATACATTTGAGTGGCAAATTTCATATTATCTTAAGTATTTAATGTTTTAATATATGATATTTGAAAAAATGATAAAATGATAAAGTTGGAATTCTATTTATTCTAATCTAGCATTTAACCATAAAATAATTTCTTAAAGTAGTTCCTTGAAAATAATGAACTAGTGGACAATATATAAAAAATTATTCAACAAAAAGTGAGGTTTACTAGAAAGAGGTAATGGAAAATTAAAAAATCTTAATAATTAATTGCCAAAAAACCAATACCTACACTTACATATTTAACAAAAATATGTAAGTAGGTAGATATCTAACAAAATATATAATTATATTTAATTAAAAATGCACACTAAATGAAAATATTTAGCAGGCTTCTTTACCCTGATCATATGAACATGGATATCTTAAATGACTTTGTATTATCAATGGGTTTTTAATGCAAAACATATATACATAACTCTCTTTTACCTTTCCTCTCACAAATTGCATACCAAATCAAATAAAGAATACATCATTAACTCATTTTGAGATTTCTTTGAAAATAGTGGGTTCCTTTATAAATAGTAAACAAAAAGTCATTTCCTAGGAGGGGCCAGCCAAAGCAGTGAATATATTCAGTGCAAGACTTCAAAATAATAAAAATTTTACCTTGCCTATTTATTTAACGCCCCTCTCTATTTGATTAATCTAGTTGTTTATTTGCTCAACCCACGAGTATTATCTATGTCTCTCTAGTTTAGTCTCTATGTCTCTTTAGTTTAGTCTCACACCCTTGTCGTAGTTTAATGGTTGCTTGTTTATTAAACTACGTATTCCTTCCTCTCTTGTTCTGGTTTATTAACCCATTTATGGCTTGGCTCTGGCTTATTGCTTGCTTGTTTATCAACCCACATGTTAATTTAATTATACTACCTAATGATGTTGTCAAATCCTCTTACATGTCATGTGTATTAATGCAGTGCATGTTTATTTGTCATGTCCCTTCCTTAGAAGTTTCTTAACCAAGACCAAGTTCATTAAATCCCTAGGGGTGAAAAAGTAAATTGTTCAATTTGGATTAAATTTTGTCTAGGCCATAGTTTGCAAATAAGTCCTAAGTTGATTATATTTTATTTTATTATATCTTACGTAAATAAATTAGCTTGGATAATGTGAAGTTGAAGTGGCTAAGTGGGCGCACCATGACAAACAAAAACTAGCACCTTGTGAAAGTTGCATAAAAGAAAGAAAAGCTAGCACTTTGGGAAAGATGCATAAAAGAAAGAAAAGCTAGAAAGAGAGCACACCTAGGAAAAAAATTAAACAAAGCAAGGAAAGTCTCATTTTGGGCAAAAAAGAAGTCCAATCCAAAAAGTAAGGAGAAAAGCAAGAAAATATAGAAAAGAAGGAAAATAAAAGAAGAAAGAAGGATCAAAGCACCAAGCAAGAAAAGAAGGAAAGTATGACACAAAGCAAAAGCACAAAACAAGCTCTTTCCCCATTCAACTTGTGAGGGTGCATTAGCCAAGGAGGATTGCACATGAGCAAACTCATTTATAAAATTATGCAATAGCTCATTGTTCACATATTTCTCTCATTTTCACCATTCGAATTTTAGATCTTGGTTTCTCAGTCTTAAGGAGATGCGCCCCTAGACACAATCGAGATGTCAGCCCGAGCTGATTTATCTTCCATAAATGATTATTGATGGCATCCATCCATTAATGAGATTTGTTTGTAGGTTAATCTCTAGATACATAGCTTTTTCACTTATTACAGAAGTTTGGATTCGAAACTCCAATTTCTATGTGAAGTTTAGCCTCCTTTTCTCATTATATTGTTATATTCTGATGATGGAAGCTTCATTAAGATATTTGTGAGATTCATTTATTCCTATTTGATCCTTGATTGATGTGATAATGTCCTTTTGTGAGTTTTATGAATATATGAGTATGTTTGATTAAATTTTAATTGAGTTAATTACACCTTGCCTAGGTTTTAATATAAAATTGACTAGTTTTACTCTTTTAAGCATACGCGAGTCATAATTTCATAAATTCACTTTATTTCTGTTCTGATAGGACCTTGAAACACTAATGTATATATTCCATGCTTAATACTAAGCATTCATGACCATCTCGTGGTGTTTGGAAATCCTAGAAATTAATTTCTAAGTAGTCCTTAAAGCTAGTTTAACTAGTGCAAACCTTAGAGCTTCCAAAATATGCTCCAAGACTACAAAAACATGTTTTTACTGATTAATAATATCTTATCATAGTTCTGCAAGTATCCTTGACTATATTCCCAACACCAATGGTATTTGGAGATTGAACAATGAAGGTTTTAGTTTGCATATGTTGGGACTCCCACGAGTTTGGAAGTGGACTTCATCCTTGTTGATGCTCGATACCCTAATGGACCCAACACATTATGCATAGAAACTTGAAATTTCATGACCCTCTCCCGATTTTGGTTGATCCTCCTTAGTGACATTTGATCACTTACTTAGTTAAAACTCCTTGCTCAACAGATTGTTTGAATTTTTTTGTTTGTAAAAGGTAGAATAATGACCAATCAGATATGATTGGATCATTACAGTGGTATCAGATCATGGTCCTCTATACATCCTCGGGTGTTCATTCATGTTCTCTAAAAAAAATTTATATTCAAGGGGTAAATGTCCAGAACAAGAAGAAGTAAATTACACCGAATGCAAAATTCATGAAGATAGAGAAATCACAAACATGGATGAGAGGGATTCATGAGTTCATACCTTTTTTTTTAAAGTATTCCAAAAGGGTTACAACACTTCTCTCATAATATCATTCAATTTGGATAAGAAACCATAGAGCTCTTGGCTTAACATCTAGGAAATAAGGATGGATAAGGGAGCAGTGTTGGCCCTCAACATGGTGAAAAGAATAATCCTGATGGGTATGTATGTTGAAGGATAGGGACACAAAATTTCCCTAATGAATTCAAGGGTGAAATGAAGAGCCAGACTCGCCCTACTATTCCCAATTTTGTGGCGGAGCAGGAAGTGCAGACCGAGTCGGTTGCTTCATGGGAAGATCAGTATGTTGAATACCAAACCTTCAATGAGGAATGCATAAGAGTTTTACCATTCAAATATTTTTTTGAAGCTCAATCTAAAATACAACTCCAACATGGAACCTTCGAATGCCTCCTCAAAATTTTGAGCTAAGTAATGTTATTGGAAATATTACTCTTCCAAACTTTGACGAGTCATCAAAGTTTACTGCAAGTTCCTTGTTCCCAAATCTAGATACATGTTTCTAGTTGAATCCTATGGCTACGAGAGATTCCATCAAGATGGATACTCTACATTTGGATGGTGTAGACAACGATTGGTGGTGTCATGGCATGAAATCTCTTGGTCATGATCAAGTCACTACCTATGAATAATTCACCAAGAGGTTAGCATATAGGTTTGATAGGAAGGATCCAAAGATCACTTTCAAAGAGCTTGGACATGTGAAGAAAAATACAACCCTTGAAGCCTACATCTCTGAGTTACAAAGGTTGGTTATAATGTTCATTGATATATCATAAGCTAGATCGATCCTCCTTTTAATTGAAGTTTTATAAGAGCCTTTGAAAGGTTTGGTGAAATCCTATAGACCCTTGAATTTGTAAGATGCTATGAATAGGACAAGGGATTTGTAGGATTCTACCGAGGACCATATTTCCCCCAAGAAAAAATATTTCAACTGAACCCATGGACAGAAAACCTCATCAAAAGGGATCAACATAAAATGTCATGAAGGCGAACATTGTCCCAGATCAATATGAATTAAGAAGGAGAAAATTGTTCCATATCGAGATGAATTAAGCAGGAGAAATCTATGCTTATCTTGCCAGTAACCGTGGGTTCTGTCCCACAAATGTGCTAAGGGAAGATCACATTACATTGCAGTTTTATTATATTTCAAAGATCAAGAGGAAGATCTAGTTGATGTTGAGGGTGGCTATAATACAATAGATGAAGAACAACTACAACCGAAAAGTGGTAAGATTGCAGTTATGATAGGAGTGCCTTGCTTCCACACTCTCAAATTCAAACGAGTGGTTCATGATCAGAGAGTTAGAATTTTGGTGGATGGAGGTTTGAGTCATAACTTTACCGATGTTGCATTAGTAGAAAAGAGGAATATTACCACAGAAAAATTTGAAGGGTTCATATTCTTTATACTAGGTAATCACTCCATGGAATCTACTAGATGGATTCCAACGCTGCAAGTAACTATAGGTGATTGTATCTTAAATGATAGTTTCTATGTTGTTAATATTGCTGATATAGACATAGTTTTGGGAGTTCAATGGTTGCACTCTATTGGTGAGCACACCATGAACTATAAATTTTTCGTGATGAAATTCAAAAAATTTGTTGGAAAGCAAGTGGTACTAGAAGGTTTTAACACTTACTCAAGCCAAATGGTATCATCTTATAGCAGGAGGGTAGGTCATAAAGAGAAATCTGAATTACTTATGCTTGGGAAAGAAACTAACATGGAGGTAGTTAGACAAGTTCTAGTCTTGAACCAGGAGGATTATGGGTTTCCTTCATACTGCAATATTTTGCCTAGAAGGAGGAACTTGAAATTAGGCCATTTGGACTAGAAAATAGAAGTGTATATTCATCCTTGGTTGAGGTGGATAGATATTTGTCTAAGATGGAAATTCCCAAAAGTAAAAATTTTCTTGACAATAATCATGGATTCATTAATATGTGTGACATTTTTTTGTTCTATGTGAAACAACAAAAATATCTGTGGATTCCATATGATACCTTTAAAATACATAAATGGACTTGGGATTCTCACCTAAACAAGTTGTGTGAAACAAGTACCAGAAGTTGGTGAACCTTGGAACTGTTGCGCATAATACACCAGAGGATCTCAATATTTGGTTGGAGAGGCTCGTCAAGTTACAAATCAGCATGGGAAGTGATGATTTTTTAGTTAGTTGTTGGGAGAAAGGAATTCTATGGAATGGTGGTTTGCTACAATTGATAATATGATGCTTGCAAGAATGCATTACAAACATTGGGATCCTAGCATTGTTGGTTTTATAGTTACAGTTCGGAATCAAGATAAAAGAAGGAAAATATAGAAAATAAGGAAAAGCAAAGAGGAAAGAAGGACAAAAGCAATAGGCAAGAAAAGAAGGAAAGTCTGACACAAAGCAAAAGCACAAAGCAATCTCTTTCCCATCAACTCATAAGGGTGCATCAACCAAGAAGGCTTGAAAATGAACGAAAATCATCTATAAAACTATGCAATATCCCACTGTTCACATATTTTCTACAATGTGAACAATGAAGGTTTTAGTTTGCATATGTTGGGATTCCTAGGAGCCTGGAAGTAGAATTCATCCTCACTAAGCTCAAACCTCACTGGAACAAACAAAATGTTCATAGGAACCTGAACTTTCATTACCCTCTCCCTACCTTTATGTTGGAAACTACAGTCTCGATGGTTCATCACACCTCTGTATCTTTTGGAGACAATCAGTCTATATATGACATGAGACTAGCATAGAAGTCGACTGGAGTCGGTGGAATGAATAAAAAATTGATTAGGAAAACAACTAAAAGGTATGCAAAAGCGTGTTTGATGTGACTACAAAAACCCACTAAACTTTGGGACGTTGCATATTCTACGGAAACAGTCTAGACTAAAGACCCCTACTTGTGGACCAAATATTCCCTACTTTTAGGAAGTTGGTTAGATGTGGAAACTATAAATAGGAGATCCTATGGGTTATCTAAGATATATATTTGAGATGTTTATCATGTTCATTATGCATTGTGATGTTCTAATCACAATTCTTTGTGCTTAAGTGCTTAAACAATGTCTCTAGACACCACTT
The DNA here is from genome assembly GCA_001517045.1 of Pseudotsuga menziesii. Taxonomy (NCBI): domain Eukaryota; kingdom Viridiplantae; phylum Streptophyta; class Pinopsida; order Pinales; family Pinaceae; genus Pseudotsuga; species Pseudotsuga menziesii. The sequence continues at coordinate 158,077 of LPNX011200389.1, forward strand.
TTTCTTCTTGGAATCTTGTCCCCTTCTTTTCTTTTTTTTGCTCTATAATTCAGACCGAGAGGTTTCCCAACATGGTATTAGAGGGACGATTTTGACCTACCCCTATTTTCTACAAATAATGATGATACGTATCTAGATTTTATAGACTTCGGGCATAATATTTGTTGACTTATACCTCTACCTGAACTTTGATAAGGTCTTCTAGATCATAATGCTGACTTCCAAGATAGAACTTGTTGTTCTCAATGGACATAATTATGCTATATGGGTGATATATGTGGATACCTTGTTGAAGAGAAAAGGACTATGGACGTTTATGAATAATTCCACTTTTGATCTGACCGACTTTTATGCTAATTTTACTATCAACGTTAAGAAGGATGAAGTTGTGGGTGTTATCATGACTTATATTTTGAGGGAGATTTGTTTCCATACAAATGGGATAGACTATCCTCATGTATTTTAGACCAAGTTGAAGAATATATTCAACAATATAAATGAAGGATAAGTAATGCATATAGAAAAAGAGTTGATGTCTCTGGATCCTCTTTCCTTTGATTTGATCGAGGACTATTTGGCTCGTATCAAGGAACAACAACTAAAATTGGGTGAATGTGGCAAGGATTTTTCAAATAAGGATGGACAACTTATTGAGCTAGTTTTGATGAATTTGAAGACACCATATGATGTCTTATTCTCTTCCTTTGGGATAACTGGATGTCACCCAAGAATGATGGTAAGGATTTTAGTTTTGATGTTTTTGGTGATTTATTGATCAAGGACCAACATAAGTTTCTTCAAGAAGTGAAGCTTGGTGGCAAAACCGGGCTCACTTTCTAAAAATAAAGTTCAATCCAATTCCTAAAGAACATGTTTGGAAACATCAATGACCATAATGTATCGATGATCCTACAAAAGGGAAGACCGAAGAAGAATACATGTTGGTAATGTTCAAAGGTGGGACATATCGAGAATAAATTTTGGAAGAAATGAAGGAATTAGAAGGAAAGTTCAAGCACTTGGAGGATTGTTCCTCGACTGGGAATTTGAACAACTGACCTCTTGAAAATTATACCTTCTCTCTTAGCACTTATTAGGAATTACATGCTCACACCAATCAAACTGAATGGATAGTGGGCTCTAGATGTACTCATTACATGGCTAAGTAAGCTTCTCTATTCTCTTCCTTAAGTGGTGATCCTAACGATAATATTTATGTTGTTGATGACTACACCCTCACTATCGTTGAAAATATATATGTTGAATGTCAACATGGTCATATATATAATTTCTATCATGTACCGAGTCTGAGTGCAAATTTGTTGTCAATTCCTCAATTGACGAAGACTACTAAGAAGACTATTGAATTCTTGTCGGATCGTTTTATTGTGAAGGATATAAGGTGTGGAGGAGCAACTATTTTCTCTATAATTTTGGATCCTAAGGATGGACTTCATAAATTCCGTGATTCCCAGATGACTAGACCATTTGCACTTGTTGCCTAGGCAGACGATAGAAATCAAATTTTTCTTGAAGAACTTGGTCATATATACTTTTGAAGTATGAAGATGATTGTAACTCAAAATATGGTTATTGGTCTCCCAATTATTGTTCCACCTGATGGAGTTTATAGAGGATGTATGCTTGGGAAGCATCATCAGGAACCCTTTGATTCAGGAAAAGCATGGCATGCACAAGAATGACTGGAGATTGTTCACAGTGATCTATGTTGCATGAAAAAACCAGCACTTGTAGATGCATATTATATTCTAGCATTTTACTATTTCTCTTGATTTACGTGGGTTTATTCCATGAAGAATCAAATTCAGGTCTTTGAAAGTTCAAGGAATTTAGGGCACTGGCTGAAAAGCAATGTGGTTGACCCCTTAAATTTTTGAGATCACATAATGGTGGTGAATATGTGAGATGATGGTTTGAAGGATATCTCTTACATAATGGAATTTCTTGGCATAGATATTCCACTCACACCCCTCAATAAAATGGCTTTGTAGAGAGGAAGAATCGAACCTTGGTAGAAATGGCTCGATATATACTATAGGAAAAGGACATTCTAATGAGATTTTGGGAGAATATGTCTACCATTCAAACTATATTATGAACCTTGTTCCAACTAGAACATTCATTGACACAACTCCCATCGATAAAGGAGTGGTTGGAAACCCTTTTTCGTTCAGTTCATAACCTTTGGATGTGTTTCCTAGGTGCATATCAGCGACGACTACAAGAGGAAACTGGATGCAAAGAGTCATGCTTGCACATGATGGGATACTCTAATGAGTCAAAAGCCTATAAACTGTTTGATCCTATCAAACACTAGATCATATTGAGTTGTAGGTGTATTCTTTGATGAGATGATTTCAAGTAATCATCTCTTGAAATCTTATCCTAGTTTTTTGAATAGTGATCATTTTGATATTCTTGAAGAATTAGGACCAAATGTATTAATTTCTGGAGTATCGACCAGACCGAGAAGTTCTCTTGAATCGACTTGTGGTCGATCTACTGTGACTATTGAATTCAATAGTTCAACTTCCTCGACTAATGAAAACCGACCCGAGTCATCGATGAATTCCTAACCTCGGTGGGATATTAAGACAATTGAAGTTGTTGGACCAAACGACAATTTGAGTATTCATCGGCAAAATAGTAGTCAAGAATAATATGGAAACATTGTTTTGATGGTACATGTACTTGACACATGTGATCCTGATACATATGTCAATGTTCATGGTGTGTTAGAATGGGAGATTTCCGTGACTATTGAAATTGTTTCCTTGAATAGGAATCAGACATGGGAACTTCTTCCTCAACTGCAAGGAAATAATGTCATGAAGTGTTGATGGGTCTATAAGAACAAGTTTACCTCTGTCGATGTTGTTGAATTCCATGGGGATCATTTAGTTTCCAAGGGATTCTCTCAACAATAAGGCATAGACTATAGTGAAATGATGTATCATGTTGTTAAGATGAATTTTGTCCAACTAATACTTTTTCTTACTTCTTGTTTTGGTTGGTAGCTTCACCAAATGGACGTGAAAAGTGCATTTTTTCATGGATATCTCACTAAAGAGATTTACATGGAGCAACCTCCTAGATTTGTGACACACTCTAGACTTGTCTTTCAACTTAATAAGTCATTGTACATTTTGAAACATGTGCCTCATGCTTGATATGAGAATATTAATCATTTAATTGTCAATGTTTCAAGCGTTGTGAATCTGAACACAACATCTATGTATTACATGTTCATGGTGATAGTCTAATCATGGAATTGTATGTTGATGATTTATTCATAACTGGAAACAATGTTGATCTTATTTTGGGTCTAAGGAAACAACTTGTTGATACCTTTGAAATGAAATACCATGGTTTGTTGCATTTCTTTATTGTAATTCAAGTTTTACAAATGGATGATGGTATCTTTATTTCTCAACCTAAATATGCCTTGGATATCTTGAAACAATTCAACTTGTATGATTGCAAGTCATGTGCTACACCTTATCAGTTAGGACTAAAGTTGTCGAAATATTATGACTCTCCACAAGTCAACGCCACTATTTATTTATAGTTGGTTGGTATCCTTATTTGTTTGGTGCACAATTGACCATATCTCTCCTTTGTTTCCAGTGTCATTTCTAGGTTCATGCAGGATCCTCCCTCTCACCAATCCTATTCTGAGAGATGTAAAGAATCTTAAATATAGTTAAATTATCTTATTTACATTCATGTGTTAAGAATAGATTCATAAATAGATGAGTATGAGTCTCTGTGATGGAGGACTCAGATTATGATTCTCTCATCTTGATGGTGAGAGGGAGTAGCTAGATTCTCTAGCTCGTAAAGAACCAATAAAATTGGTTGATGTATATTTTGTTAATAAGAGACATACATGATGCTCATATTCCGAAGGAAGATGAGATTTGTATTCAAGAATATTGTTATGATTCTTATGATTAGTGGTGTGGTAGTCACCAAACAAATATTTTCCCTAGTTATGGAAATTGTGCAGTAAAAGAGACTGAAGAGTTTCAGGATGATGGACTATAAATCTATGGCCACACATATGAAGATAAATCTAAACTTTTTTAGTTCTTTAATTTATATTTGGATGATCTCAAGTCAGTTGAGATGTATTTTTTTAATCACAGGTCCTAGGGTCGGTTATATTCTTTGCAGTATATACATAGACATGTACAAAGCATGTTTTGTGGTACCTACTTTGTAAAAATGTATATGAACTTAGATATTTTTTTTATCAATGGAATAAATATTCAAGTATATATGAGATCTGAATCGTATAGTAATTGAGGAAAGATAACACGTGTTTCTCTAGATAGAGAATGTTAAAAAAAAATAAAGCTTTATGAGGTTTCTAGTCAGTTATATTGGAGGCATGGTACATATCAACTAATGAGCAATTTTTCCAACATTCTTACTAAGCCTATGTCCAAGACAAGCTTGGTATAGTACATAAAAACTCCTCTAGTTGAAGAGGGAGTATGGATGTATCTTCATAGCTGACAACATATAAAGTCCCCACCTGTTAGTCATGATACATGACTTAGTAAATGAGGGGCTATGATACCTTGTGGAGAGAATCCACATGAGCAGAGACATGGTAAAAGTATCAGAGACTATTGGTACTCAAAAAGAGTTTAGTCTGGACTATCAAAGAAAATTTAAACCTCTTGGATAGGTAGTTGGGGTGTTGCAGTATAAACAGAAGAATCATCGAGAAAGTGATTAGGCCTTGAAAAAAATCACGAAGAATGTCAAGCTCACATAGAACTTCTCCAGATAGCAAGAGATTCAAGAAGTCAACAAATTTTGAAGAATGAAAGAAAAGATGGGAATTTATTTCTACTTGATATTACACATTTGTTGTATAATTTTGTAGATGATGGATTTAAAATCCATGGTTTCCATTTTTTAGAAACTATATTATGGATCATATCAAGATGATACTACTATGTGTAACTAAGTAGTTGGTTGGTCTCTAAGTATACCTGTTTTATTTTATGCTTACTACTAAGAATATGTTTGAGTGCCTTTAAGGTACATTAGATTAATCTCTTTATTGTATTTTGATATATGGTATACATATTATATGATTGTGCTATCCAACCATTGTTTAACCTAAGATAAGCGATGTAAATTGTAGCTATTACTACAAAAGCTAAGTGTATTGCAGTTAGTAATACAAAAGCACGATGTTTGTCAGAGAGTACTACAGAAGGAAATGTATTTTGTATATAGTACTACATGATGAGGACTAGTGTAGCTTGGGAAGCTACTTACTAGGGTGAAAGACTTGAGCCTACAATTATTAGGTGTTAATAGTCAAGCTTTTCGAAAAACCCTATGTTTGTTATGATAAAACACATTGAGATGAAGTTTTACTTCATCGGAGTCATGGTCATGTAAAATGAATGTTAGTACATAGATACTTATGAGAAGATTGCAAATTTGTGGACAAGTCATTGTTAGTGACAAAGTTTAGTTACCTTTGAGATAAGCTTGGTATGGCAAGAAATTCCTGGTAAAGAAGAGAATGCCTCCCTCACTAAGAGGTAGTGTTAAATGTACAACACAATGAGTCATTCTCCATGAGACTTGTGTTGTATCAAGTACATAACTTAGGTTGTATTAAGTTCATAAACTATGTTGTATTAAGTTAAAATACTTGTGTTGTATCAAGTCTGAAACTTACGTTGTATTAAGTTTATAAACTTGTGTTGCATTAAGTTAAGAGGCGTATGTTGTATAAAGTATGGAACTTATGTTGTATCAATTTAGGACATTGTGTTGTATCAATTCTTACTAATAAAATATTCTTGTACTATGATCTTGTGTTTTGTCAAGATCATGACCTTGTGTTGTATCAAGGTTGGAACGTTATGTTGTATGAAGGTCGGAACCTTGTGTTGTATCAAGATTGGAGTCTTGTGTTATATCAAGACTAGTCTTATGTTTTATCAAGACCAGCAGTGTTGTAACAAGTTATGACTTGTATTCTATCAAGTCATGAGGTTATACTATGTGATGTATTACTAACCATGGTCATTCGAGATAAAAAAAAAGATATTAAGTCTCCTCTAGAGACTAATCACCTCTAGAGTGAATTAATTTATCATATTACTATATGGTGATAGAACATTATAAACCCACTCCATACCTAGGATAAAAATAATTAATCATTTCTGGTTAATTTCCTATATTCCAACCTTAGGTAGTTGGAATCCACTAACACCACTTGGTCAAAACTTGCCATATTTACCCCATTAGTGCCTTCTCACTTATTCTGGTTAGATTCTACCAACTTGATTGACTACCTAGAATGAAAAATGCATAAGGGAAAATCTACTCAAACTTAGAAATTGACATATTTTGTGGCAACCCATCCTCCATGATTTTCTCTCCAAATTCCATTATTAGCATGTTTTTCCATCGCTCATTCTTTAGCCAATTCACAATCTTCTTAACTGATTAGGAAAGTGATTTATTCACCAATGGGGGTTTATCATATTTAGTAAGCATGCTTTATGAGCTAGAATGATTTGTCTTCAAGAAACTCTATTTTTCCTTTATAATGATGTATTAATAATGTAATATTCATCATTAATGAATCATCAATTCATTTGATCAATAGTCAATTACTATTTATCACTTATCGTGTATTCAGTCTCATTATTATTCTCTCTCTATTTTCCTTGTACATGCTTGTGACAGTGTCTTGCATCAATATCTTTACCTATGATTCTACATAGCATCAAGTCTCTATTTCTTCATGGTATCAGAACCGCTATTTCTACATATGGTCCAAGGTAACAAATATGATCATAAATATGTGTTCCAATTCTTCTAAGTATAATATGATAAGATAAATGATTAAACATAGACCATGCAGTAAGATAAAGAGGTACACAATAAAGATATTATGAGAGAAAGATAATTCAAATTTCCCATGTAGATGACTAAGTGAACTCAAGTTATAAAGCTTCAGTCGAAATATGAATACCTCAATTAGTTCTTTAGTTAAAGCATCGGTTGAACTATTAATGATCAAGATTCAGTTAAGTAAAGAAGAGCTCATTGTTCATAAATCAACAAGGTTCATTTAATCGTGGTTAACTATGTGATTAAAGAGGGATGAAATATTTAACTAAAGTGTTTACACTTTAGTTAGACTAAGGGTGATTCCATGAAGATGGGTAACACTTTTTGGCCAAATTTGGCGATGAAAACCTGATTTTTTACTCATGTGCTAGATAGAAGCCCTCAAA
>LPNX011200389.1:165639-193960 GCA_001517045.1 Pseudotsuga menziesii
CCAAATTCACTTGCCAAAAAGTGTTACCCAGGTCCGTGGATTCACCCCTAACAAAAGACACTTAAGTTAATCAAAGGACAACACTTCAGTTAAAGAAAGTGTGTTGCATCTGACTCTTGATTTATTGCACTATGACACTTATGTTATCTTGTCAACTAGGTGATCAGTATTTAGTTGGAGAATGAGTTCACTCCAATGTCAGTTAAATATAAGTTAATATCCATGATTAAAGGTATGTCGCCTTAGTTGTGCATGATGAAGATTCAATAAATGAATTGATTATTGGTAATGCATGTGTGGATAGGTCTCATTCAACCATCACTAGGGTTTGCATGGAAATCATTATGGATTGTTATTAATATGCTAGGCATATGGCAAGTTCATGGGAGTTGTAACATGAGATCTCTCTTCTCTATTTATTTGTATTCTCTCTTATCAGGCAATCTGCTTACGTTGTATAAGTCATTCTCTGCAATCTATCTATTATACTCTTAAAAATTGTTGGGGTTTCTCATCCTCTTTATTAAGAGGATTTTACCCAGGGCACATCTTATGTTGTGGATGAATTACTATGTGTGATTGAATTGTTAGATGTTATAGGTCCTCAAAATATCATTGATAAAAGTTTTAAAGTTCAAGAATCTCTATTATTGCTCAAAACATTAATAAGATGAAGCATGTTGAGCTCCATGTTCATTATTTGAGACAATTGGTGTAGGAGAACATTATCCCTTTTCTTTATTGCAAGATGGATGATCAGGTTGCTGATATATTTTCAAGTCTTTAGCAGAAACTAATTTCGTGAAACTTCAGAATATTCTTATTTTTCATGTAGCTACAATTATGGGGGGTTGTTCACAACAAGTAATTTCACCTCTTGAATCTTTAGATAACTATGATGATGGGGGGGGGGTTGCTAAAATCTATAGTCTTGATCATGGTTCATCACACTTGTAATATTTTGGAGATAATCGGTTTATAAATGACAGGATACTAGAGGAGCAGTCGAATGGAGTCGGTAGAACGATTGAACAGTCTGTTGGGAAAAAACCTGAATGGTCGGAACAACCATGCTCGATGCGACTAAAACAATTGACTCAAACTTATGACGTTGCATATTATATGGAAACAATCTAGGCCAAAGACCCCTACTTGTGGACCATATCTTCCCTACTTTTAGGAATTTGGTTAGATCTAGAAACTATAAATAGGCGACCATATGGGTTCTCTAACATATAAATTTGATATATTTATCATGGTCATTATATATTGTGATGTTCTCATCACAAAGATCTATGCTTAAGTGGTTAAACAATGTCTCTAGACACCACCTTTTCTTCTTGAAATCTTGTCCCCTTATTTTTTTTTCTTATCTATAGTTCAAGAAAAGAGGTTTCCCAACTCTTGGTTGATCCTCCTTACGGACCTTTGTTTACTTACTCTGTTAAAACTATTTTCTCAGCAGCTTGTTTGAATATTGTTTTGTAAAACGGAGAATAATGACCAATCATATTTGATTGAATCATTACATATGTATCAGAGAATGGTACTCTAGACCTTCTCGAGTGTTCATTCGTGATCTCTAGAAGAAGTCCATATTTTAGCCATAAACATCCATAAGAAGAAGAAATCAATTTCACCGGAGGAAGAATTCGGGGATATAGATAAATGTCAAACATGGATGAGAGGGATGATTTCAGACTTTTTTTCTCAAAGTATTCTCAATGGGTTATAAGACATCTCACATAATATCATTTAGTACGGACAAGAAAACAAATATTTCTTGGCTAAACAACTAGAAAACAAGGATGGAGAAGGGAGCAGTGCTGGCTCTCAACATGGTGAAAAGAAGAGTCCCTATGAGTGTGCATTTTCATGGATAGGGCCACACAATCTCTCTAATGAGTTCAAGGGTGAAATGAAGAGCCATACTCACCCTATTATGCCCAAGTTTGTGGAGGAGCATAAGTAATAGAATAAAGTGCATACTGATTCAGATGCTTGATGGGAATATCGGTATGTTGAATACCAAATCTTGATAGAATAATGCAGAATAGCTTTACCATTCAATAATTTATGTGAAGCTCAATACAAGACAAATCCAAGAGGGAATTTCCGAGTGCATGCTCAAAATTTTGAGCTAAGAAATTTTATCGGGAATATTACTCTACCAAACATTGATGGGTCATCAATGTGTACTGCAATTTCTTGGATTCAAATGTTAGATACTTATTTCCACTTGAATCCTTTGGATGAGAAAGATGCCATCAAGATGGATACTCTACATTTGGATGGTGATGCCAATGATTGATGGCTTCATGGCATGAAAACTCTTTTTCATCATCAAGTCACTACCTATGAATAATTCACCAAGAGGTTAGCAGATAGTTTTGGTAGGAAGGACAAGTAGATCACTTTAAAAGATCTTGCGCATGTGAAGCAAACTAGAACCCCTAAATCCTACATCCCTGAGTTCTAAAGGTTAGCTATAATGGTGAGTGATATATCAGAAGCTATATTGATCCTCCTTTTCGTTGAAGGTTTAGTTGAGCCTTTGAAAGGTTCGGTGAAAGCCTCTAGACTCCCAACTCTGCAACATTCCATGAATAGGATAAAATATTTGCACGATGTTATACTGAGGACCATATTTCCCCTAGGAAAAATATTCCAACTAAACCCATGGACAAGAAACCTCACTAAAAGGGGTTAATAGAAAATTTCAAGAAGGAGAACGTTGTCCCAGACCAAGATGAATTAAGGAGGATCAAGTTAAGTTTCTCTTTCTAGGAACCATGGGTTTCGATCCACAAATGTGATAAACGAAGAGCACATTACATTGAGGTTTTGTCATATTGAGAAGATGAGGAGGAAGAGTTAGCTGAAGCTAAGGGTGGCTATAATAAAATAGATGAAGAACAACTACCACTAGAAAGTGGTAATATTAAAACTATGACAACACCGTCTTGCTTCCACACTCTCAAATTCAAAGGAGTGGTTCATGATCAGAGAGTTACATTTTTTGTTGATAGAGATGCCACCCATAACTTTGTTGATATTGGTATAAAAGAGGAAGATTACCACAGAAAAAATTGAAGGGTTCACAGTCTTCATACCAGGTAATCACTCCATGGAATGTACTAGATGGTTCCAAAGATCCAAGTAGCTATAGGTGATTATATCTTAGATGATATTTTCTATGTTGTTAATATGGTTGATATAGAAAAATTTTGGGAGTTCAATGGTTGTACTTTATTGGTGAGAACACAATGAACTATAAAGTTCTCATGATGAAATTCATAAATTATGATGGAAAGAAGGTGTCACTAGAAAGTTTTAACACTTACAAAGAAAAATGGTATCATCACATAGCATGAGGGTAGAGCATAAATAGAAGTATGAATTACATATGCTTGAGAAAAGAACCAAAAAGGAGATTCAATAGACAATCCCTATTCTTGAAGTATGAGGATTATGGGTTTCCTTCATTAGTGCAATATTTGGCCTGGAAGGAGGAAGTTGAATTTGGACGAGCCAATATAATTGTATACTAATCCTTGGTTGAGATGGATAGATATTTGTCCAAGATGGAAATTCCTAGACGTAATAATTATCTTGACAATAATAATGGATTCATTAATATGTACGATGTTTTTTGTTTTTATGTGCAACAAAAAATGTATCTATGGATTCCATATGATACCTTTAGAATACATAACTAGAATTGGGAGTCTCACCTAAATAAGTTGGGTGAAACAAATACCAGTTTGGTGAACCTTGGCACTGTTGTGCATACTACACCAGAGGATCTCAATATTTGGTTGGAGAGGCTCACCACGTTAGAAATCAACATGGGAAGGAATGCATTTTTAGATAGTTGGTGGGAACAAGGAATTCCATCGAAGGGTGTTTGTCTACAATTGATAATAATGATTCTTGGAAGAATGCATTACAAACGTTGGGATCTTGGCATTGTTGGTTTTATAGTTACGATTTGGAAGCAAAATGTTGTGGGGAAGTAGAGAAGGTGCTACATCATCAAGGATTATAGTTTCTTGGGGAAAATATATATTGGGAGGGGAGGACTGTCATGTCCCTTCCTTAGAAGTTTCTTGACCAAGTCCAAGTTTAATTGTTAAATTGGGATTATTTTTTGTCTAAACCATATTTTGCAAATAAGTCCTATGTCAATTTAGTTTAATTTTATTATTATTTTGCATAAATAAACTGGTTTGGATAATGTGAAGTTGAAGCAACTAGTTGGGAACATCATGACAAAGAAAAGCTAACACCTTGTGAGCGTTTCATAAAAGAAAGAAAATCTAGCAGTTTGGGAAAGTTGCATAAAAGAGAGAAAAGCTAGAAAGAGGGCGCACCTAGGAAAAAAATCAAACAAAGCAAGGAAATTCTCAGTTTGGGAAGAAAAGAATTCCAATCTAGAAAAGCAAGAACATCCAAAAAATGTGGAAAAATAGAGTGGAAAGCAGGATAAAAGAAGCATTCAAGAAAAGAATTAAAGTTTGACAAAAAGCACAGGAACAAATCAAGGTCTTTCCTATCCAACTCACAAGGGAACTGCAGAAGTTGAGGCTCTGATATCATGTGGAAACACAATATAAAGATCCGTATTTGTAAAAAATGGTTGAATTTCGAAAAGAATGGAGATTTCTTTAAAAAAAAGGGATTTTCAAGTTGAAGAGCCCGAGACTAAAGATGGATTCAAGTAAAAACAATCAGTTGCAAATTTCTCCTCTTGCGAGGAAAAATTAATATGATGTATGGGCCACAAGGATGTTGATTTATTTGATATCAGAAGATGTGTGGTAATTTTTCATGCATGGCTATTCCGAACATCAGATGAAGCAACTGAAAGAGCCCTATCAAACGGGGAAAAAATATTTCCTGAGAATCCACAGGAAGAAAGATGTAAAGAAACTACATCACATAATTAACACTTTATGTAATATAATATTTACAAATATATCAACTTCATTGCACACCAAATATGCATGGGAAAGCTTAGAAACTAGTTATCAGGATGTTGGTAAAGTACAAACTTCTTAGGATTTAAACGAGCATACATATAATAAATTGTAAGAGAAACAAAATATACAAGCAACCGTTAAAGATAGACACAATGTTTACGTGGAAAACCAAAAACTGGGAAAACCCGCCATATTAGATCTATTATCTCCCTTGACCTAAACCAACCAATACAGGCCAAGTGAGCTAGCAAACACTCACCTCTAAGCCTCTTTACAATGGAGCCTCCTCAATCCTTATAAAGACTTTCTTACATACAATACCATGGGACAATACCATGGAAGACCAAATACCATGGGCCCAAACATGTGCTATACCTAAACCACCTTTCATTTTCGAGTCAAGGTTAACCCTAACAATCCCCTCTTTAAACTTGACAAGGAGTAAATACCAACACCCCTCAAAATTTTACCGAGGAATCTAATATACACCCCCTATCACCTAGGTCGGTCTTCCAACTTTACCAGTGAGTTACCAAGGGTATGCATGCCTTACCAAGCCTTACATGCATGTCTTTTTACATGCAAACTACTCCATTAAATTGTTTTCATGTATCTTCATGGTGACTACACCATCACCATATGTTGATTTATCCTCTTGCTTTTTTATGCTCTCATTCTTGCTCATTTCTACCATGCTCCTTTTGTACCTTCATCCAACCTTGTCATTGACATCCATATAAAAATAATCCATCTATCGGATTACATGGGTCCTCAACCACTATAACCACCAATTCTTTAGGAATTCTCTTCAGATACATGGTTCATCAATATTGGTCCCAAAACTGAGATTAAACTATTTCACATTTGTCCCGCAATTGAAGACTTTGCATCAAGCTAAGATATAAGTACACCTACCACCCTCATACCTACCCAGTGGTTCTTTCCAAACTTGATGCAACATCCCTTCTCTATACATAAGAGGAATACATTGTGGTTCTAGCACCCGAGAAAATTACATTCTAACCAGGAACCCAAAAATATTGTTAGGGTATCGAGTAGCACCGAACATGCACCCCACAATTAATTCAAAAACCAAGTACAACATAAGAACACAACTATATGCCAAACCATATTGTATATGATGCCACTTATTAAGATTTTAACAAGCATACATATAATAAATTGCAAGAGAAACAAAATATACAAGCAGCCATTAAAGATAGACACAAAGCTTATGTGGAAAACAAAAAACTGGGAAAAGCTGCCATAATAGATGTATTATCTCCCTATATCTAAACAAGCCAAGGCGACCCAAGCGAGCTAGCCACGACTCAACTCAAGGCCGTTTACAATGGAGCCTCCTCGAGCCTTATAAAGACTTCCTTACATACAATACCATGTGCCGCTAAATACCATGGAACACCAAATACCATGGAAAAATACCATTGGACACCAAATACCATGGCCCAAACATGTGTTAGAACTAAACCACCTTTGAAACATTTCCGATTCAAGATTAACCCTAATAAAAACTCCAAAAGCTAAGAAGAAATTTTAAAAATATAAAAAAGAAAGAATCATACACAATGGATTCTTTCATGACGTAAGTCATAGGTATTGTTAATCAGCTCAATAACTATGGTATAAATATTGATGATCAAAGAGTGGTTAAATTTTAGAAAAAAAATTGTGCCTTAAAAATAGTACAAATAGTACATGGGTGATAATTCTATCAACTCATCTTGCACCAAAAAAAATAGAAGATCAAAGCACAAAAAATATTCATAGTTGTTGCGCTCACAATTTGGTATGGGGAGCGAATTTTTTTGAATTTTGGCTAGTCTTCCCTGTAAAAAAGGCACGAAAGAATAAATTCACGAGTTTTCAATTTGGTATGGGGAGCGTTTTTTTTTTAATTTTCGCTAGTCTTCCCCATAAAAAGGCACAAAAGAATAAATTCATTGAGTTTTCAATTTGGAATGGAGAGCGATTTTTTTTGAATTTTCGCTAGTCTTCCCTATAAAAAGGCACGAAAGAATAAATTCATGTGTTTTTTTTAATTATAAGGTTGATTTTTTCATGAAATTGGATGTCCACGTGATGTGGACATAATGTCATATGCTTTATGGTATAACTAAGAGTATTATATAAAAATATTTTATATATAAAAAGTTTTTTATTTTTATTTTTTTATTATAAAAACTTTATAAAAGTTTTGTTAAAAAGAGTTACATTTAAAAAAAAAAATTCTGTTTTAGATTTTCTTGAATAGCTCGAGATTGAAGATGGTTTTAGCAACCATCAGTCTTAAATTTCTCTTTTTTATAGGAAAAAGGACTTATATCTGGAATGTACGGATGACTTGATTATAAGGTTAATTTTTTCATAAAATTGGATATCTACATGATATGGAAATAACTTCATATGCTTTATGGTATAAGTGACGCTATTATATAAAAATATTTTTTTATAATTTTCTTTTATATATATTTAAAGTTTTTATTTATTTTTTTAATTATAAAAACTATAAAATTTTTATAAAAAAGGGTTGAATTTGAAAAAGAAAGGAGATTTATTTTAAAACAAAAGAAGGGAGATTTTCTTGAAGAGTCTGAGATTGTAGATGGCTTCAAGTATCAAGAATCAATCTGATTTGTCTACTTACAAGGAAAAAGGAGTATGATGTCTAGGCCACAAGGATGGAGATCTATTTGAGGTCAAAAGATGTGTGGGAATATGTCATGTATAGTTTTTCTAAATCTGCAGATGAAGCAGCTAAAAGAGCCATCTCAAACAAAGAAAAAAATGTCTCGAGATGCATGATATAATGAACGCTTTGGACAACAATGTATTTCCAAAGATACTAGCTTCATTGCACACTAAAGATGCATGGGAACCTTGGCAACCAGTTATCAAGGTGTCAATAAAGTATAAATTGCTAAAGTACAAAAACAAAGAAGAAAGTTTGAAGAGCTAAAGATGAAAGAATAGACACAATAGATTCTTTCATGACCCAAGTCATGGGGATTGTTAATCAACTTAATACCTATGGTGAAAAGATTGATTATCAAAGAGTGGTTGAATTTCAGAGAAATTTCACGCCCTAGAAACAGTACGAGTGATAATTTTGTCAATTCATCGTGCCAACAAAAAGTTTGAAGTGCAATTTGTCGCACCCAAAAAGATGATCAAAGTGAGAAAATTATTCATGGTTGTCGCACTCACAATTTGGAGGAGGGACTTAAATGTTTTGAATTCTCTCTAGTCTTCCCTATGGAATGGTGCGAAAGTATAAATTCATGAGTTTTTTTAATTATAAGGTTGATGTTTTTCATGAAATTGGATGTCCACATGATGTGGATATAAAGCCATATGTTTTATGGTATAGGTGAGGTTATTATATAAAATTTGATATTTTTAATATATACAAAGTTTTTTTATTATAAATCTTTTATAAAAGTCTTTGTAAAAAAGGCTTGAATTTGGAAAATATCTCTCTTCTTATGAGGAAAAAGGAATACGATGTGTGGACCACAAGGATGGCAGTATATTTGAGATCAGAGGATGTGTGGGAATATGTCATGCATGGATATTCCAAACCCGCAGATGAAGCAGATGAAGGAGCTGAAAGATCCCTATCGAATGGAAAAAAAGATGTCATGAGAATTGATAGGAAGTCAAAGATGTAAAGGAACTGCATCACATAATGAAGCTTTGGATAATGGTGTATTTCCAAGGATATAAGCTTCATTGCATGCCAAAGATACATGGGAAACATTGGAAACTAGTTACTGGGTGTTGGTAAAGTACAATCTACTAAACTCCAAAAAATAAGAGGAGATTTTGAAGATCCAAAGATGAAATAATAAAACACAATGGATTTTTTGATGACCCAAGTCATGGGTATTGTTAATCACCTGAATACCTATGGTCGAAATATTGATGATCAAAGATGTTAGAATATTATAAACCCACTCCATACTTAGGATAACAATAGTTAATCGTTTTTGGTTAATTTCCTATGTACTAGCCTAAGTAGTTGACATCCACTAGCACCACTTGGTCAATACTTTCCATATTTACCCCAGGAGCACCTTTATACTGATTTTGGTTAGATTTTTCCAACTTTATTGACTTCCCAAAATGGAAACTGCACTTTCCCATCTTTTCTTCCTTTAGACAACTTTATCTTATTTTTCAGTAGATAAGGGAAAGATAGTCAAACTTAAAAATTGGCATCTTTTGTGACCAACTCATCCTCCATGATTAGCATTACTTTCCATCGCTCATTGTCACTCACTCATTATTTATTCAATTCGTGAGATCCTTGACATATTTGGAAATTTCTTTAGTCACCTATGGCGGTTTATCATATTTAGTAAGCCTGATTTATGAGCTAGCATGAGTTGTCTTCTAGAAACTCTACTTTTACTTTACAAGGATGTATTAATAATGTAATATTCATCATTAATGAATCATCAATTCATTTGATCAATAGTCAATTACTATTCTTCACTTCTCTTGTATTCATTCTCATTATTCTTCTCTTTATTTTCCTTGTGCATGCTTGTGAGATTGTCTTGCAACTAGATCTTTATCCGATGCTTCTACATAGCATCAAGCCTCTATTTCTTCATAGCATCAAAGCTGTTATTTCTACATGGTTTCAGAGAGCAAGGTTGATCACTCTATTAGAGATCTTAGGTTGTCAAGTTCTATATAGTTTAGGAGCTATTAGTTCTCTACATTCAAGCGCATTCAGTCTCCTATCCCTCTCTGAAGAAGAGCTTGAATTGCGCTTACAATATTTTATCCTACTTTATATTTGTGCAAGTTGTAGAGAGTATCTTCAAGAGAGCATCAACTTCTTAGCATGGATTCCTCTTCAGCTATGATCCGGACTCCCTTCGACTATCATGAATCGAAACAAAAAATTGGCATTATGTTGCCCAATAAGGGACTCTATACAGTTTCTTTGGATTTAGAGAATGATCCTAATGCTATTTGTGAGAAAGCTAAGTGGCATAATAGGTTGGATGAAGCCTATGGATTGCTTTGTCTCTCTATTTATCTTGATCTTCTTTTTCATGTAGATGGTTTTCCCACTTCAAACCAAGCATGGACCAAACTGTTAAAGCATTGTAACTTCGGAAGATATTGTATTGTACTTTTGTTGTATTATCCTTTGGAGATGTTATTCCTCCATTTAGATATGTCCTTGATGCAATTGGTCATGTAAAATTCATGAGGTAAACCCTCCGTTGTAATTCAGGGAAATAGTACCGACATAAGTATTATATAAAATGTATTTTGAGTCTCCCAAGGTAGTTCGACCCTAATTAGGGAACCTGGATGACCTAGTTAGTTAGTTGAAGCACTCACCTAATGAATATAAATAGGTGAGGTGCCTCTCTCATTTGTACAGATCTTACACTCAAGTATTGCACTAGAGAGAGAGAGAGAGAGAGAGAGAGAGAGAGAGAGAGAGTCTACTGTGGAAGATGAGCAACTATTCTTGTTTTTGGAGTTTTACACTATCATGGTTGAATTCTATATTGAGGAATTTTTGTGGGGTTTTCTCCCTTTTGGTTTCCTTGAGGAAATTTTTTGTGTTCTCTTATGTTCTGTTGTGTTGTTGCATTTGTCTTTCTTTTAGTGATCCTTTGCTTATGGTTATGATGATAAATGTTTTAGATCTTGTGTAACCATTAAAAATAAAACATGGTATCAGAGATACCATGAAAGAAGTATTTTTGCAGCTGAAACAGTGCTACAACTATAGCTATTGAAAATTAGGGTTTCAATTTTGAAAACCCTAAAAGACCAAAACTAGTAATTTGGGGAGTTTCTCCATATCTCGATATTGGAGAATTCTCACGAGATGAAACTTTTACAGGACAAAGATAAATTCCTGATGTACTCTGTGCAAATGTTTCAGCCTCAAATATTCTATAATTTAGGAGATATGATTCCTCCTACTCAGGGTTCTAACCTCTCCCATATTTCAAATTTAAAAAGGTGACCTAGGGAGAATCATTATATCTCGTGCTAGGAATGTCGAAATGAGATTTAGTAAGATGTTCTAGAAATGGCATGGACTGTAGTTTCTATGGTATAAATTTCAGACCCCGAAGGTGAACTAGTGACATGTGTTAGTCCGTACAAGTTTGCTATAATGAACAGTCTTTAAATAAATCACCTTGGGAAAATGATCATAAGTCCCAATTGGTTAAACCAATTATTCTCTAACCTATGGTGTTCAAAAGAGTACAGGAGAGGCTACCACATTTCAAAGTTTCAAACACAAAGGAGCATTACTTTCAAAGATATCGCAGAAACACGATCAGTCATTTCTTTAGAAGAAACAAAAAGAAAAAAACTAGGGCTTCCTATTATGGGAACTTCCATCCACCAATCAGTTGAAGAAGGAGGAACCTAAAATTCTCTTTAGGAAGGTGCATCTATCTATGCAATAAGTTTCTCATTCTGTGCACTATAATGTTTTTGACCTAACACTGCTGCCGGAGAAAACTAGGGCATCAAATATTTTGCAATCATGTCCACATTTTTTGGAAAATAAGTATACTGCTCAGCTTTCCTTGAGGAGGCACATCTTTCTATCCAATCATATATGAAAGATACCTAAGTGGAAAAATTAGGGTTTTTCCATCAAACCCTAGGTCCACCAGAAGTAGTATTTCAAAAGATCCTTCAAGCAAACATCAAGTTGAAGCATTCTCACTGGTAAGTTTCATCCTCTCTATTTCCATTTGAGGTTCTCATTTTTATCATAATAACAAACAGTACCAAGCTTGAGTACAAGCTTGAAATATTCAAGAACTTCTAAGCATGTAATTATAGAGTGCTTACCATACTTGAAGAAGCATGCCATGAAGAACTATGTCAAAGAAGAAGCTACAGATCTACATGGAGATGAAGTCAAAGCCAAGAAGGACCTAGTCAAAACAAAGATGAGTATTTCTGCCTCCATTGGACCTCACATGTATCATCCTTGAAGACTCCCAATGATATGTTTGATGAGATGAAAACTATTTATGAAGATGACCTTGAAAACTCAACTCAAAGAATGTGAAGAAAACATTCAATGATTACTTCACAAGAAGACCTCATCTCAAGGAGAAATTAGAATTCGTTGAAGACAATGAAAAAGAAGCAGAAGCATAAATTACAACTTTGAATGGTCTTCCAAATTCAGTCAAGAGAGTTGTCCTAGTAGGAAGATCACATATGAAGAAATGCACGATTGATTGAAGAAGAGATGACAATCAATCCCTAACAACTCAGGCCAATAATAAGAAGGAAGAACATTCCCGCCAAGAATAAAAGGACATCTCACAACTCAATAGTTCAGTTGTGATGAGAAAGGACACCTTGCGAAAGAATGTCCCAAGAAGGAAGAATGGCAGGATGATATGATCTAAGAAGTACCAGTCGATCATACATAATGACGTCTGGATATGAGTTCGAAACATCAAGGGAAGTTTTGTAAATTCTTCCAAGTAAATATGCAAAACTAAGTATACCGCCGATCAAAGTATCAAAAGATACGAAGCAAGGTTCGTGGGTTCTTTCAAAAGAGATTCGATTTTGGAAAGACATTGCTCTAGGTGATAGACACACATCTTCAATAATGGATGTTACACTAGATAATTGGTGTAATCAAAGTAAAAGAACAAATCAAGCAAACTATATAGTTTGAGACTCTCTACAGAGAACCAACTTTATACAGAAGGATTTGTACAAACTCAGTAGGAACCCATGGGATAGCACATACAGTCACATGAGAAACTCGAGGATCAACTAGAGTGATGGAGATCCCAACCTTCAATACAAGGTTGAGGATAGAATCCTATAAAGGACAAGATAAAACTTGCAACAAAGTTTGAGATGAATGATCCTGATATCTACTGACATAGATGGATACAAAGAAGACTGACAACAGAGGAGACTACCTGTCACCCCAATGTCCTAATACAGTTGCAGAGGGAGGATGGTGCTCCAGCTAAGAGGGAGTGACTATGGTAGATCTCAAAGTTGGAGAATCTTGACATGATTCTTGAAGTTAGAAGCATGATGAAATCTAGAAGACATTTTACTTATCCAAGTAAATTATGTAGAGCAGATGGTGTGGTACCTAAAGGGTACTGCAAAGGTATGATGAATTTGATTGAGTTGGTAGTACTATGTAATCCAACATATTGCAGAAAGCAAAGTATTTCTCTAAATGCAACCAATGATGAATATATTGAAACTAATATGAAAGCAATTAAATATTCTTCAAGTAAGGAGGAATATGATCTAGAAGAATTATACCGATGAAGATGAAGGTTATATACTCTTATCCATTTAATCATTGTATAAAAGGAGATGCACTGGTAGGACACATAGACATAGTTCATGTGATATATGGTGTAAGAAAACTTGCTTAGTATTTTTGATCATGAGCAAGATAGGAACGAGTCCTTAGAATCAGACGATGAAGTTGAACACATTTGGAAGAAACTCCAGTGATTCATGAAGACAGAAATCAAGATGGATTCTCCAAACAAACAAAGATAAGTATTTGAATAGTCGTTTCCAATATATTTAGATGTTCAAAGATGTGTACATTATATGTTTCTAGATTTAGGAAATGTATAGTAGAATATTTGTAGTTTACTACTAATATGCAGGTGATGGGTAAGTGGCTTAGATGATTATTGCATTAGCAGAAATAGTTGCATGATTATCTATATATTTATGCATGGGAAGTTGTCATTTTGAATATGTTACGAAATGTTTTCTAATCATAACAATTGTATTTGACTTGTAGGAAGGATTGTATGCCATCACCTACAAAAGAAGAAATTGTGAAGTTACGGATGTACGATACAGTTGTGGATGTATAAGAGAAGAATGATGTAGTTATAGATGCAGAAAAGAATAACGATGCAAGTTGTAAATGTATGATGCAGTTGCAGATGTACAAGAAGAGAATGTTAAAAAGAAGTGGTTGAATGGAGCTGTAAATCTCAAGTATGTTCCCACAGAGGAACAAGTAGAAAATGTATCGACTAAGTGTTCCAGATTTATGCAGGAACAAAACAGAGTACACAAATAACCATAGAAACAATTATGCAATGGAAATAACACTTCATTTCATTAATCAAATAACTGAAACTTGTTTACCTATAGAATGGAAATACACTAGCTAGAGTGCTGGTAGCTTATCTCTGAGAAGAGATGTGGTAGCTACATGTCTCTGAACTCTGTGTTACAATGAGGTTTGAAGGCTTATATATTATTGAGAAACAATGGAAACCATACACATGCAAAAACCTAAGCCTAGGAGGTGAAATGCCAGAATGTGGGCCTTGTTGGGTAACTTGGTACATCGATTTCTCGGTGTTGTAACTTTGGCATACTACCTTCGTTTGACGTGCATGATACATCATTAGAAATATCTCTTCAAGGAATACATCCATAAAAAAAAAATATAGAGTCCATAATAGAATTATATTTGCCCGACCATTGATGTCGAAAAAACGTCGTTTAGGACCTCAAAACGGATCTGGAAGTTTAGGACACAAAAACTGCCAAAAATAGTAAATTGTGCTACAATTAAGGAAACTGGAAAACTAAAAGAAATGATGGTGGGGGTCCAAGTGGAATAGGTGGGTGGCCACCAATATACTCTTGTATCATTAAGCCTCAGGCTTGTGTAAAGTTTGAATACTTTCGAGACATGCTTGGTGTAGTCCAAAAGGACCTCTCTCGAAAGAGGGAGTGGCAGTAGATATTGGATGCAGTGGTGAGTAGGTTAGTCTAGAGGAGGGTATGTATAGCTAGGATTGTTTATCCCGAAAGGGTTAGTAAGCCAGACTGAAGGCTTGTCAATCCTAGGGGTATTAGTATGTTTGGCTAGGCTTATTTGGCCCGAAAGGGTTAGTAAGCCAAAAAAATCTTGTTTGGTCCCCAAGGAGATCCATATGTCTAACTAGGATTGTTTGGATCAAAAGAGTTAGTAAGTTAGACAAAATGCCCAGATGAATCTACCAGATAACTCACTGTGATGTTGCTCTGAAGACGATGAAGGGAAATATGTATCCTCAGTATTGCTATATTGTTGATTATTGATGACTGCAAAGATGCATGATGGTTGTCACAGTACTTCTATATTGTTGATGACTATTGAGATGATTGATGATTGCTACAGTATTGCTATACTGATTGATTGTTGATGACTGTTGAGATGCTTGATGGTTGTCACAGTATTGCTATACTGTTGATTGTTGACCATTATTGTTGATGTTTGATGATTGCTACATTATTGATTGCCAATGATTCCTAAGATAGTTGCTAAGATGTTTTGATGATGGTTGAGTCGATTGTTTCAGTGTTGTTATACTAATGCTTGCTAAGATGCTTGATGGAATGATTGCTTCCGTATTGTTATACTGATTGTTGAGATGTGTACTTCAGTATTACTATACTGATGATTGTTGAGTTAGTTGTAGTGTTGTTACATTGATGATTGATGATTGTTGAAGTTTCAGTGTCACTACACTGATGATTGTTGATTATTGAAATAATTGCTAAGGCAATTTCAGTATTTCTATACTGATGTTGATAATGATGTTGCTTCAGCATGTTGATGCTGATGATGTGGTTATGGTCCCAACACCTTGTGTTGATATTGTGGTATCAACACCCTGTGCTGATAATGTTGATACGGTTAAAGTCACAACACCTTGTGTTGATGATGTTGATGTGGTTGTGGTCCCAACACCTTGTGTCGTTGCTGATATGATTGTGGTCTCAGCACCCTGTGTTGTTAATGTTGATGTAGTTGAAGTCACAAAACTTTGTGTTGATGATGATGATGATTCAACATTTTTTATGTTGATGATGATGATGATGATGTTCCAACATCTCTATGCTAGTAATGCAAATGATGATCTAACATTACAGATGATTTGGTTTTTAGCACTAACATGCTAATGAATTTGTTGGTTGTTTCAGTATTTATATACTATTGATGTAGATGATGATGTTTCTGTATTTCTATACTAAAGATACAGATGATGATGTTTCAGTATTCCTATACTGAATATATAGATGTTGTTTCAGCATTTACATACTGAAGATGCAAATGATGGTGATTTAGTATTTCTATACTGAAGATACAGATGATGATGTTTCAGTATTCCCATACTGAAGATGTAGATGATGATACTGTTGATGTAGATGATGATGTTTCATTATTTCTATATTGAAGATACATATGATGATGTTTTAGTATTCCCATATTGAAGATATAAATGATGTTTCTATATTTACATACTGAAGATGCAGATGATGGTGATTCAATATTTCTATATTGAAGATACAAATGATGATGTTTCAGTATTCCCATACTGAAGATGCATATGGTGATACTTATGATGCAGATGATGATGCTTTCAGTATTCACATACTGGAGATACAGATGATGATAGTTCAATATTCACATACTGAAGATGTAGATGATGATGGTTCAGATGATGATGTTACAAGATGATGATTCAGCATTGATGTTGGCAAGTAGATGATTCAGAAGATGTTGATGTTAAAGAAGATGGTTCAGTGTTTACACATTGATGCTGGGAAGTAGATAATTCAGAAGAAGATTCAATATTCACATACTGATGTTATAGAAGAAGGTTCAGTATTCAGAAGATGATTCAATATTCATATACTGACATGACGGAAGATGATTCAGTATTTACATACTGATGCTACAGAAGATGATCTCGATGATTCAGTATCCACATATTGATACTACATAAGATGATCTAGAAGATGATTTAATGTTTATATACTAATAGAAGATGATTTAGCACATACAAAAGATGATTCAGTATTTACATAATGAAATTGCGGAAGATGATCCAGCTGAGATTGATGATGAAGATGTATGATGATGTTCCAAAACTTCCTATGACATATAGAGATTCACTAGTCAGTTGTACTGTTGTAATGATGGTTGTTGTTGATGTAGAATACCTTCCTAATTAATAGGGAGTTTTAAAGTATTGTAACTTCGGAATATATTCTATTGTACTTTTGTTGTATTCTCCTTTGGAGATGTAATTCCTCCATTTGGATATCTCCTTGATGCAATTGGTCATGTAAAAGTCATGAGGTAAACCCTCCATTGTACGCCGGGGCAATAGTACCCGCATAAGTATTATATAAAATGTATTTTGAGTCTCCCAAGGTAGGTCGACCCTAATTAGGGAACCTGGATTATTTAGTTAGTTAGTTGAAGCACTCACCTAATGAATATAAATAGGTGAGGTGCCTCTCTCATTCATACATATCTTACACTCAAGTATTGCGCTGGAGAGAGAGAGAGAGTCTATTGTGTAAGATGAGCAACTATTCATGTTTCTGGGGTTTTACATCGTCTTGGTCGAACTATATACTGAGGAAGTTTTGCTAGGTTTTCTCCCTTGTGGTTTCCTCGAGGAAAATCTTTGTGTTCTCTTGTGTTCTCTTGTGTTGCTGCATTTTTATTTCTTTTAGTGATCCTTTGCTTATGGTTATGATGTTATGATGCTAAATGTCTTAGATCTTGTATAACCATTAAAAATCTAACACAAACTTGAGTCTCTCTTTGGAGTACAAGATGAGATAAGAGCACATTAGTTGGAGAATACGTTATTCTCATTGAGTCCAAGTAGTTTCGAATCCATTGAAGGGTTCTTCACCAAATTTAAGTTACCTGTTCTATTAATCAAGATATGTGGAATTGATAAGAAGGATGATTAATTCATTCTTTCCATCCTTTCAAATTTGGGTCTTGAATACTCAGTTTTTGTGTCAACTTTTCATGCTACTAGGCTTTATATTTCTAATTGGAAAATGTCTTCTTTGAGTACATTATTTGATCCATTGTCAAAGGAGCAAGATAAATGGATCAAGATGGTTGATCTTAGAATCTCCAATCGCAAGGATCATGCTCTCATAGTTCAAGAAAATAAGAATGCTAATTCAAAAGAGAAGAAAATAGTGAAATATAAGAAGCCAAAGTCAGATAACGAAGATGAAAGATCAAATCTTACTGGTGAAGGTTCGATGAAGAAATCCAAGAAGAAATGAAGCACATCCAAGTTTTCTTATTGAAGCAAGGGATTTCACATTGAGAATAAATGTTTCAAGAAGAATATGAGCATCATGTATCAGTTACTTTAGAAGCATAACATTGGAGTCCATATAAACTAGAGAAGCCTGGAAAATCCTCAGAACATTGTCACGGTGCACCGTCCCAAGGTAATATCAAGTATGACTTGAGTGACAAAGTTAAAGGATTTCCTCCCATATATGATATAGATTCATTTTATGATATATCAAAATAAAAAATATTGGTGTCTTTCTTGGATAAATCACCTATCAGTTCACTAGATCCATCTTTGAATGCTTGTGTTTTTTCACTAGATCCTGACTTGTCTTTGTCTAGCTCTTCCTCTATTCAAATTATTATGAATGTAATTTACAAAAAAAATTGCAGGATGATATGAATGTTATGACATCACCCATACCATTTATGCATCCCTTGAATAATCCTAAGACTATACAAACCCCAAGTTCACTAGTTGATTCCATATTGGATTTCTATGCAGTGTTACTTATATCTAATGGCTTCAAGTATTATATATTTTTCACTAGTTGGTTATACATGACATTAGTAATCCTTTGAATTATGTTTCACATGTATGAATTTGATCTAAACATGAATGGTTGAAATCTCAAGTCCACCCATCATCCAGATTTACACCTTCATCAATTTTCCCTAGTTGCTCATCATTTTCCTACTCTAGCCCCATATCCTCATGGAGACACTATACCTTTGGTATTTGCTGCTCCATATGATAATATTTATGATGTTTCAGAGTCATTTAAACCCCATTTCAGAATTGGGAAGGTGCTACAACATTTTGAAAATAAGATATGTGGCCTATTTCACCATTTTGTAGCTCTACAAGGAACTGATTGTGTTAGATTTTTTACTCTTTGGGAAGAAGTCTACACAAATATCTTTTCCTTTTCAGATTTTGTTTGCAGATCAGAGTATGTTACCAGCAAGAAGCATTCAGATAATGCCACTCTTTCATTAAATGATGAGCTACAAGGAGTCTATTCTCTTCTTTCTTGCATATACTACACTCTAGCGTATGATTATAGAGTTTATAACTTCTTCATAAAGTTCTTCAGGAAGCAGTTTAGTCAGGTCATTAAAGTGAATAAAATTACATTATTAAGACATGTTGTTTAGTTTATGCCTTTGTCCTTTCTTGAGGGAGGATTTTCCCCATGTTGTTTTATCTCTTTCCTCACTTTTCTGGACATAAATAATTGTAAAGGGTGACCATAGCCTTGTTACTGGGCCCTATATGCATCTGTATTTCTAATTATTTCAGATAAGCCCCATTATAAATTTAGGATTAAAGGGGGGTGTTACAATATTATAAACCCACCCCATACTTAGGATAATAATAATTAATCATTTATGGTTAATTTCCTATGTACTAGCCTAGGTAGTTGGCATCCACTAGCATGACTTGGTCAATACTTGCCATATTTATCCCAGGAGTTCCTTTATACTAATTCTGGTTAAATTATGCCAACTTTATTGACTTCTCAGAATGGAAACTGCGCCTTCCTGTATTTTCTTCTTTTGGACAACTTTATCATGCTTTTCAGTAGTTAAGGGAAAGCTAGACAGACTTAGAAACTGACATCTTTTGTGACAAACTCATCCTCCATGATTTTATCTCCATTTTCCATGATTAGCAATACTTTCCATCACTCATCATCACTCACTCAAGCTTTAGCCAATTCGTGATCTCCTTCATAGATTTGGAAAGTGCTTTAGTCACCTGTGGGGGTTTATCATATTTAGTAAGACCGATTTATGAGCTAGCATGAGTTGTATTCAAGCAACTCTATTTTTCCTTTATGAGGATGTATTAACAATGTAATATTCATCATTAATGAATCATCGATTCATTTGATCAATAGTCAATTACTACTATTCACTTCTCTTGTATTTAGTCACATTATTCTTCTCTCTATTTTCCTTGTGCATGCTTGTGAGATTGTCTTGCAACTAGATCTTTATCCTGTGCTTCAACATAACATCAAGCCTCTATTTCTTCATAGCATAAGAGATTCTATTTCTACAAAAGAGTGGTTTAATTTCAGAAAAATCTCATGCCTTAAAAACAATAATAGGAGTGATCATTTTTTCAATTTGTTGCCCCAACAAAAAGTTTGATGTGCAATTTTTTGCACCCCAAAAGAAGATCAAAATGAAAATATTATTCATGGTTTTCGAACTCACAATTTGGTGGAGGCTTGAGCGATTTTGCTTAAATTTTCGCTATTCTTCCCTCTCGAAAGGTGTGAAAGAATAAATTCATGAGTTTTCTTAATTATAAGGTTGAATTTTTCATGAAATTGGATGTCGAGGCGATGTGGATATAATGTCATATGATTTATCGTATAAGTGAGGGTATTATTACATAAAATTATTTTTTATATAAAAAGGTTTTTTTAAGTTTTTCTATTATAAAAACAGTATAAACTTGTTTTTGTAAAAAAAGGTTGAATTTGAAAAAGAAACGAGATTTCTTTTAAAACAAAAGAAGGGATATTTTCTTGAAGAGATCGATACTGAATATGGCTTCAAGTAGCAACAATCAGTCTTTGATTTGATTTCCCCTCATGGGGAAAAATGACTATGATGTCTCGACCGCAAGGATGATGATCTATCTGAGATCAGAAGATGTGTGGGAACATATCGTGTGTTGCTATTTCAAACCAGCAGAGGAAGTAGTTGAAATTACCCTGTCAAACAGAGAAAAAAATGTCATGAGAATCCACAGGAAGAAAGATGTAAAGGCACTACATCACATAATGAATGCTTTGGAGAGCAACCTATGGTGAAAACATCGATGATCAAAGAGTAGTTGAATTTTAGAAAAATTTCACGTCCTGAAAACAGTACCAAGAGTGATAATTTAGTTAATTTGTCATACCCACAAAAGTTTGATGTGCAATTTGTTGCCTCCAAAAGAATATCAAAGAGCGAAAATTATTCATGGTTATTGTGCTCACAATTTGGTAGAGGGAGCAAAAAAATTTGAATTTTCGATATTCTTCCCTATCGAAATGTGCGAAAGTATAAATTCACAAGTTTTTTTTATTATAAGCTTGATTTTTTATTTATTTATTTATTTGTGAAATTCAATATTTTTTATAGATAAATTTTTTTTAAAGTTTTTTTATTATAAAATGTTTTGTTAAAAAGGGTTGAATTTATAATTTTCAATCCTATCGTAAATATTAAAAATATTAAAAACACTATCGTAAATAAAATTAATTATTCTCCTAATTTATGAACGTATTAGTTATGTCTAAGATGTTTTTAAGGGGACTACTTTTTTCAGAAGTTTTTAAGGGGACTACACGTCTTCAGCACTCGTTATCTGTCAACGGCCATTGAGAAGTCACCCCCCGTCATAGGCATAATGAACATATCATAGGCAATAAATGGTAGTACAATATGATGGTCCTCATTTTTGGCTTAATTTTCTATTCATAAAATCCATTTTCATAATCATTATTGATTCCATTTTACGCATAACCTTTTTATTTCATAAGCTCTTCAAGTCTTTTCCTCATATATCGTTCCGGTTGTTTTTATATGGAGTTAATAAGATAATTTATGTTATTTTGGATCATTTCTAATGTATTTTGTTAATTAATTAAGCTTTGAATTAATTTTTCCTTGGTGAGGTATTTGTATTATAATTAGATGCTAGTCAGCACCAACCTGTACCAACAATGCAAATCAAATTCAAAAGTCTGCACTTCTGGTACCCGTTCCAGTACCCGACCTGACACTCAATCTAGTACCCAGATTTTTAGCAGTGAATATTTCTGAACTGCCATATTGCGCCTCGATATTTGTGCACATGGGAGCATATTTCTCCTGACGGTATAATGGGTTTGAAGAAAAACTATCCAACTACAAAACCCAGAAATCCTTTTTCCAAATTCGCAACCACCAGAGAGATACTGAAGGGGCGTTTTTCCATTTTTTCCAAATTGTGTTTTCTGAGTTGTTTGAATGAATTTTGAAATTGGGGAAGTTTGTTTCAGGTTGTTTAGACTTGATGTAAGTGTATAAATGGTAGGAGGGTGTAGGGATGTAGGTGTGATGTGGAATAACTGCTAGATAGAACATAGTATAGAAAAATGTAATCCATTGTTTGCTGAATAGAACAAGAGCACATTTCTTCTTTTAGTTTTTGTCTCTAATTAATTCTGAAGTTTGTTTATGAGAATGGATTGATAATTAGTTCTCAATGCAGCTTGGATAGGAAGGGACCCGTGCTCGGTTTTGCAAATGCATCTTAAAACATAATAGAAAGATTGTTGTAGATTATTTTCTCAGAAGTTTGATTAATTTCTAGAAATTTAATTTCATTCATGCTTATGATTCTGGAATTTTCATCCGATTGCAACAATTAAGGAATAATAAGTTTGTAGTTAGCAGCTTGAGTGATTTCAACTCAGTTTCATTTCTTAGTAGAATATCTTATACATTGGTTCAGTTTATTTGAAATCATGTGTTGAATCTTTGAAGTTGTAAGGATTGGTTGTTGGTTTAAGTAACTTTCACATTCAAATAATCATTTGACAGTTACAATTGGTTTCAAGAAAATATTTAGATGCATATTAGAATATCATATTAAGTGATTTGGTGAAACCTGAAAGAAATGATTTAGGACATCGAGTGTTGAGTTAAGATCCTTGTCCTGAGAAATCAATGGTATGAGTTTCAGTCCTCATTGCATTTATAAATTCATTCTTCTCAGTAATGACTCAAAGTTGGATATTATGAAGAAATGATTAAGGAACGAACTTTGTGGATCATTTTCCCTTAAACCAATTCAATTAACTCGAGCAGATATAAAGATCAAATTTATAATTTTAACAAGGTTACTACAGTTAGACCACTTCAAGTGGATTATTTTAAAGAATTTCATGGAATTAATAACACCATTTTCATTAGATAGTCTAGGGAGTGTGAAGGTTTAAGAATTGTGATAGTAATACAAAACTGCTCCATTCCTATACATATTGTACTGGTCCCTCTAAGTATACCTTCTCGGGTTGACAATTTAATGCCATCTATTATTAGTGATATATTTTTACTGACACAATACACGATTTAAGTTGAATGAAATTACATTGTTGATGCTGCTTCTTCCTCATGTTCAACAAAGAATTCAAGCGTGGAGAGATAGTGAATTCAACTGTGAGAACAGTAAGCTATCATGATATAATGTTGATGCAAAGACATTTGAGAAGTTTCCCTTTTCTTGGAAGGAGTGTTGAAATACAACACTATTACATTATGGCAATGTCCCTCTTCTTGGAAGGAGTGTTGAAATACAACACTATTACATTATGGCAAAGTCCCTCGAGCATACAGTCAAATAACAGTTCTTTTTCTCTTACCCTCCTCAACATGCTCACATTTGAATAAAAATGCCTCCGTTTTCAATTGATTTCACTAGGATATAATAAATTTTTAATTTTATTTTATAAATTATATAGATTAATAGATTTTGATTTATCTAACTTTAAAAGAAAATGAGTAATTTAGTTTTTTTTTAAATTTGTATTTCTATTATAAAAAACTTTAAGAGAAGCCCATAGTTATGATTGGAAGCCTATACCATTAATTATATCTTATTTATATTAAATTACTATCCATAAAGTTTATATCTTTAATTATATAATTTTTATATTAAATTGTTATTTAAAAGACATATATCCATGTTATTTATGAGGTGTATTTTTTTTAATTAAAATTTTATGTCTAGGAAAAATTTTGAAATTTTATTTAACATGTATTTTTTAAATAATTTTTTATTTAGTATTAAATTTTTATTTTGTGATTTGACATTGATATTTTTTATTTTATAAGCTTATATAAATTTTGTTTATTTGTATTTTTAATTTTTGGTACATAACACTAGGTTACTTAACAACATCCTTAGAGCACCTAGTTTTAAAAATGTCTATGTCTACTCTAAAAATAAAAATTAAAAACCAAATAAAACCTTATCCATATATAAAAATTTAAGATTAAACAAAAATACACTTCTAGAAATTGAATCGCTCTTAGTGTTTGATAGAACCACTTTTAAAATAGCTCTATGTTGATTAAACTCCATATATGCCAAATGCCCATGAAAATGGAAAAATAACTTGAATAGATATCCATTTATAATAAACATCCATATTATGATAATGTTGAATTATATTTGATTAGTGAATTGAGAGTCACCTTGGCTGAGATGGATAGATTGTCTCTCTTCTCACCTTACAACAAAATGATGAAAGATTAGCTCAATGGATGTTGCTTCTTGATTGTCTATTTAGCGTCTATATTTCGTCAAAAATATCCATGGGAAAGGACAATTTTTTTGCATTTCTCAATGGATGTTGCTTCTTGATGAAAATATCCATGGAAAGGACAATTTTTTACATCTCTCAATGTTAATGTTATAGATATGGTAGAGCAATAACTTAGAAAAGGAATAAGGTAGTTTAATCAAATTAATACAGCCAAATAAATCTAAATGTCTTAGTTTTGCTAAATTAGAATAATTAAGAGGCATCATAAAGAAGTGGAACTCAAATAAAAATGATTGCATGTTTATGTATAATATCTTTATCAATATTAATGTCTCCACTTATAAATAAACAAGAAAAATAGCTGCAAAGCAGCTAGTCCCTACCTTAAACTTATGTTTATAATTGAGATATGATATATGCTTATTGAAAAGAAAATATTTATGATATTAGTTTTGTTGTTTATTTATTATTGTAAATATTTGTAAGAAGAGTTAATAGGTAAACATCAATGAGACTTTCATGAATATAAAATTTATCAATATATTTAACAAGTGAAATTAACAACAAAGCTACTTAATACCCTTCTCCTAAAAAAATCTATAAATTCTTAAAGTAATTTATTAAGATAAATTATTTTGTTTTATAAGAAATTGGTTGGAAAATGGTTAAAGGATGTATGGGTTTATTATGTTTGACTATAATCATAGTCAACCATAGTAGTTAGAGAAATGATGGATTAGTGATCGAAGGCATACTAGTGCTAGTGGGTTGGTTGCTCAATGATTAATGGGTTGCTAGTGGGTTTGTTGCTCAATGATTAATGGGTTTCTGTGTTACTAATTGATGGTTAGAAGGTGTCAATGATAAAGAGGTTGATATATTAGTGGTTAAAGTTATTTTAGGTTAATGATTTAAGAAAAAATGGAACTTTACCCATATTGAACAAGTCAAATTAATTTAAATAGATATTAACTAAATATTTTTCCTATTACATTTAGCTAATATGATCCTATTACACTAAAAAAAAGAAAAAGTTTTCAATTAGAAAGCCACCAAATATAATATCTTTAATTTATGCAATCAATGAAAACTTGATTTTTATCATTTTTTAAATTCTCTTAACAATTATAAAAATAATTACTATAAAAGATTATTGAATAAAATACATTCATATATAAGAAATCAAAGTAATTTTAAATTAAAATAATAAAATTATTTTTAATTAATTGCTAACTTAAAGAAATTTAACATTATTAAAATAAGAAATAATAAAACTAAAAGTTAAACATGTTATGTTATTCTTAATTTAATCTAGGGAATTATTGTTTATTGAAAAACGAAAATTACATTTTATCTTAAATACCTTTCTAACCTTTTTTTAACAAAAAAAAAGACCACGTTAACAAAAAAAAAGTTTATGTATTTAGCAACATTGATACAGTGAACAACCTATTAGAACCTTCCTTCAAATTAAAAAAAAAATCCTATGTATGCACAATAAGTAAACTAATACTTATTTCATGATTAAATAGTTATACAAAAGATATTAGTTTACATACACTCTTAAATAATCAAATTTTTAAAAGTAACTTACATTGAAAAACATAATAAGAAAAAACAAGAGCCATACAAGATGGAAGTTATAGAAATATGATACTTTTGCCACAAAATTGTAATATAATTTTTTTTTATTTTGCCACAAAACTATTTAGCCATCTAATCAATTTCTCAATGTTTTTTAGAAACAAAAATAGTTGGAGAAGATGCAAAAGTCTTGCTAATAATTCTTCATGATCAGTGAGCCAATATCTTACATCTCAAATATGGATATATAGACATGGACATAGAAAACGGTTTAACATAGGTATAAACACACAAATGACTTCAGTGAAATAGGTAGAAAAAACAACCTTTACCATAACCACTCAACGAAATTCTTAAAATAACTACAACAAGTTAAGAGATGTAAACTTGCACAATATAAAAAAAAAAACACACTTACAAATAACCTTCGCCACACTAAACTCAATCTCTCCACGATGGTGCAACTTGCAAATAGCATCTAACCAATGGATTCAAAAATTTGTTTCCACCAAAGTTTATAAAAACCACTCATCATGTGGGTTTTGATTGAATTGTCATCTTTTCTAACCTAATATGCTATCATCTTGTATATCAATCTTATTAAAAAAAAACTATATCCAATTATTGTATTTAAAAATGGTCTTGGTAGCATTCCATGATGAACATGAAAAAAATAACATGGTGCCCATCACAAAACACTATAATGTTCACATCAAAATATAATGATACATCGTTGATGGTGGAGTTTTTAATCACTATTAACATTTATATTTTTAATCACTCAAACCTAATTAACATTTATATACCATAATCACAAGTGCATAAATATTAGTTTATGAAATTTTGCTTAAGCAAATAAATATATATCCTCTCTCTAATAATAAACTATGATCAATCTAATTATGAATATACGTTACCCCATGTGCTCAACTTGTAAAGTTGGGCATTACCAATCCATTGTGGATATCCGTTGTAGATATCCTCGTATTATACGGTGGAACAAATGTCTCTGGTTTAATCACATTCTTTATCTATTTTCCAATATACTTCAGTTGACAGGCATTGAAATCGGGCTAAAAATATATCACATGCCATGCGTTATTTAATGTGCTGGTGGCAGTATGCTAAGCCATTGGATCTTGTGGCAGTTGAGATCGCATGGATGGCAATGATGCCACCAGCGCATTAAATAACGCATGGCATGTGATATATTCTTCGCCAATCGGTCACGCTTCAAATATTCTATGGAAGATGACGTAGTACTAGTAGAGATCGAAGACAGCTGGTCACCTCAGAGAATGAGACATATAAAAATTTAGCAGTGAATGTTATCATAAATCCAATGAAGCAGTAAATGTTATCAATACGGATGAGTGTAATCTGTGAGCCTTGACATCTTTGGTTTTTTTTTATCAGAAAGGTATTTTGCCATACAGAAGCATCCATGTTCTATTTTTTTTTATTACGAAGGTATTTTTTATTACAATTCTAAGTGTTTTTCAGTCTAGATTTCAGAAATTTTGTACTCTAAACGTCAAACTCATGAAGATATGATATGAAGGAAATATATAATTAATATGCGGAATAGAGAGCAAGTGGCTGAGGTTGACGGTATCATCTGCATAGAATATCAATTTGTCTCACAAAAGACAATGCAAGTTGCATGGATAAAAAGTCTTGAGAATTGAACTTTTGGGGGAGGTTTAAAAAAAACACCCCTAAAAGTCCAATTCTCACGACTTTTGGGGGCTTGGTTTAAAAACTGCCCCCAAAGGCCTTAATAAAATTTTGGAGGCAATTTTAGAAAGACTACTATAAGTCAAAACCGTCCATAAAAGGGTGATTTTTTGTAGTGATCATGTCTCATTTAATATATGGCGACTCCAATTCTACAACAAGGAAATAATGTTTTTTCTTACTCACTAGTGACTTCTCAAAAGATTGAGGATTCCTTTAATCAATCAAGAACACTCCATGTTTGTAGCATCCAAGCCAAAAAATGGTTGGTAAGCAATGTATTCCTTTACAATTATCTCTACTTTACATTCTTAACTATCTTGGCATCACCTCCTTGTCACATTTCAACAGCAAGGCACATAACCAACACAGACAATATGGAATTAACTACCTTGGCGTAGATATCATTACCTCAAGTCTATGTTTCATTGACTATTATTGCTTACTTGAAACATATGCAAGAATGCCCAGTGGATTTTTGGGCTACTAAGGTGACCTTGGGTCACAATAGGATCAACTAGTTGGGTCGTTCCCTTTCT
>LPNX011200389.1:204155-232840 GCA_001517045.1 Pseudotsuga menziesii
TGGTTATGCATATAAATTAAATTCATTTTGTTTAATTTTATTTACAAGTTCAAGGCAAATAAATGTTAAAGGACAATAAATTTTTGGGAATTTACATCGAATCTTAGTCACATCATTCTAGAGTTATTTTATTAATTTTATTTATAGTCAATTTAGAAAAGTAACTCAACCATGGTTATTTATATAGTGCATAAAAAGTAGTGTAGGAGGTGAGTTGTCATNTTACAATAAAAGTCATTTCACACTTTGTCATAAAATAATATTATTGTTATTTTCAAGTTAAGTACTCACAATTCACTTTCTCATAAAACAATATTATTGTCATTTTCAAGTAAAGTACTCATAATTCATAAAAATGTCTTTTCACATTTTTTTATAAAATAATATATTGTCATTTTCATGTTTTTTAATTTTAAATTATATATTTACTCAATTGTATTTAATATCATGATGTCAAACTAATATATATATAATCTTGTACTTTTAAAGTAAATTAAATTCATGAATGATATTTATATGAAAAAAATATGTTAGTTATGCATATAAATTAAATTCATTTTTGTTTAATTTTATTTACAAGTTCAAGACNGTTGTACACAACCTATTTAATATTACTCCCCTTTTAGTTTCTATTAAAAAAAATATACAATTTATATATTTAAACCAATTTTAATAAAAATAATATAATATATGTTTTGAGAAATAATATGTAATTTAAAAAAATTAAATTAACATCATTTAAATAAATTTGACCCAAACTATTTATGATATGTCATCTAGAAAATCACAAAATAACAATAAATTATATAAATAATTTAAAATACTTATCTAAAAGGGAAGTCATGAAAAAAAATATTAAAAAAAACTCATGTAAAAACAAAACACAAAAACAACACCATAAGATAAAATCATATAATTGAGGGTAAAAAACAACAAAAGTATGAACAAGTTTACAACACACATAAAAGTGCTGCCAATCATAGAGAATAACAAGTTTGAGTAACAATATGTCTTTATTATATAAAGTTCTATATAATATTTGAAAAAGAATTAAGTAGTTGTCTTAATTAAATGATATTTGAAAAACATTTTAGTGGCAATCTTATTATTTTAAGTATATAATGTTTTAACATATGATATTTAGAAAAATGTTAATATTTTATTTATTTTAATTTAATTTAATTATAAACTATTTTTTAAAAGTAATTTGTTGAAAATAATAGACTTTTTTGACAATATATTAAATATTCTAAAAAGTAAAGTTTAATGGAAAGAGATAAAAAATAAAAAATTTCAATAATTAATTAAAAATAATTATATCTATAATTATATATTTAACAAAAATACATAATTAATTAGATATTTAACAAACTATTTAAATATATAGTTAACCAACTTCTTTATTCCAATGAAGATTCCTAGCTTATGTAAGTTTGTATTATTAATAGATTTTTAACACAAAACATATATATTTAATTCTCTATTAACCAACTACTTTATTCCAATGAAGATTCCTAGCTTAAGTAAGTTTCTATTATTAATAGATTTTTAATACAAAACATGTATATTTAATTCTCTTTTACTTTTCCTCTCACAAATGATATACAAAACAAAATGCATCTTTCAATAATTTTAAAACTTTTTTTAAAATAGTGAAATTTTTGCCCATAGTAAAAATAAAAAATCCTTTCCCAACAGGGACCAGCCAAAGCACTCAATTTTGTATCAGCTTGAGTATCATCACTATAAGACTTCAAAAGAATGAAAAGTTTACGAAGCTTATTTATTTATCTCCCCTCTCTATTGGATGAATCAATTTGTGTATTCCCTCAACCCACCGGTATTATCTATGTTTCTTTAGTTTAATCTCTCTCTTGCCCTAGTTTAATGCTTGCTTGTTTATTAACCCACTTATGACTTCGACTGTTGTTCTGGTTGATTGATTGCTTATTTATTAACTGACTTATGGCTCTAGCTTTGGCTTAATACTTACTTGTTTATCGACCCACCTATTAATTGGATTAACCTGCTGTTGAGGCCTAGAAAATCGCAGGTAACAACAGTTAGGGATTCTCTCAATTAAACGTTCCCAATTAGCCTGTTACTATTTGGTATGGGGAATCCGTCTGGTTTACGGTCCGACTACCGTAGGTCAAGTAACAATTAAAATATTTTACCGGTTACGGCCCAGTCCACCGTGTATATTTTTAGTTTTTTGTGTTTAAGGTATGAAGTGCAAGTACTTAACTAAAATGTAGACGATAGAAATAACGAGGAGGGTCACAATGTGATGCATAGGTTCTTACCTCTCATCTTACCTCTCTCGCATCTAAATCACAAACAACAAGAAACTAAGTAAGACTTATTGACCTATCCCTAGGGAGCGAAACTATTTCTAATGGTGAGTAACGTACTATAGTGCATGCATCAAGAAAATCGTAGATAGCTGTGCATATTTCAGAACACATGAACATCGATAGAAACATGAACAACAAGATAGCTTATTGTTAATTAAAACATTCATTACTCAATGTGAAAATTTTTAACTAGAGTACATTCATAACATGAAAAACTATTCAATGAGTTAGAACGATCTCACAATTAATGGAAATAAGATGAAAATGAAATAGTTCATATTCAACTGGTCCACAGCAAACACTCGAAACATTCCACAAAACTTTCTCCAGCAGAAACATGTGAATCTTTATTGTAAAAGGAAATAGTTCTTCTTAAAATACTCTCTCAAAATAGTCTGGGAAAGAAAAGTCCCTTTACATCTAAAAATCTCCTATATTTATACCAAAAAAAAATATTGGGATGCCCCTCAATGTCTTTTGAGCTTCCCCAACTTTTCATTTTCCAAAATTTTGTGTTGTAGCATGTGCACATAATTAATACAATATATTACATTTTAAATCAAAATTTTCAAAACATTTTATGAAGAAGGGCCAGCTTGGTTGTTAATGAACTTCTTCCATGCATGGGCCTTTGCTGCAATGCCCTCAAATCCGGATGGCTCAAGAAATCGAATATTAATCTCATATTTAGCAACCTGGTTCCTTACCCCTTTTATTCTAGCAGGACTCAGGCACAACTGATCTTCTAGTAAATGTATGCTTACTATTGCATGTGCCACTGCATTCTTCAAGATCCATTCATCCAGGTCCTTGACCTGCTGGATTTCTTGCTCATCTTCCTGATACCTGTTCTGTATATGTTCTAAAAACAATTCATGTTCTGGTATCACATCCAATCTTTTCTCCGCAGAAGTTTGGAATCTATTGTATATAGCAAGCAGTCTCCTACAATATCCAACACATGCTCCCTTTGTTTTCTTCATGGTTTTCTTGAACTCTTCTTCTACATTAATTGCAAATTCCAATAAATCATGCTCCTGTTTTAAACTCTGTTGATCCTTAACTGCTAACTCTGAAGGAGATTCCTTAT
The DNA here is from genome assembly GCA_001517045.1 of Pseudotsuga menziesii. Lineage (NCBI taxonomy): Eukaryota > Viridiplantae > Streptophyta > Pinopsida > Pinales > Pinaceae > Pseudotsuga > Pseudotsuga menziesii. Next base: position 207,603 of record LPNX011200389.1, read on the forward strand.
TTGTTTCTTCCCAGACCATTTTTCTTGTTAGAATCTCCAAAATATCCTGAGATATGTCCAAAAAATATGAAGTAGTGTCCAAAATTTCCTCTAATCTGGTGTCTATTTGTAAAATTTTACACCTTTCGTCCTCAATGCATATCTGTAATTGGTGAATCTTCCTTCTTTGAGTTAGAACATGTTCTTTCAAAGGCTGAATGTCTGTCTTCTATTCCATAGCATCTTTCAGTGATGTTGTCAATGAAGTGTTTTGCACTTCTAAGGCTGCCACCTGCATTTGATGTTGTTTCTCTCTTTCCTCTGTGGTAGCCTTCTCTGTTTCTAACTCAGCAACCTTGCTTTGCAACCTATCCTTCTCTGCACTTAGATTCTCATAGGATACCTGAAGATCATCTCTCTCAGTTTTCAACATTTGATGTTCTAGTTGTAGCTTTTGTAATTCATATAAGTTATCTTGAGCATTCTTTTCCATTTTCTATGCGGATATTTCTAAAGTATTCTTATCCGCTTGTAGAGTCTGGAATTCCGTTCTTGAAGTCTTAACTTCATTCATCATGTCTTCATAGTTCCTTTTCATCTTTTGACCTTCATCCCTTTCCTTCTTCAAAGTTTCTTTCAATTGGGCTGCAATTTTTCTTGACTGCTCTAGGTCCGTCATAAGCCTATCCACGTTGTCTTCAGTTGCTTGGGTTAATGCCACCCCATCTCTTGCTATCAATCGTGGATCTGTATTTGTTCCATGCACCAAGGTTTTATCTATTACCATTTTCCCTGAATGTTCTCTAGTCTCGACTTTCTTCTCAGTCCTTTTTACAGTTCTTTTCTTTTCCTTATCGTAAAAAATGGTACTAAAATTGGAAACCTCTTCCCCCTCAGTAGGCATGAAAGGGATCAAATTTATCCCAGAAAATGAAGTTTGTCCTAGTATGCTACCAGAAGACGCAACATGTTCCGGGGATCAAGAACAGATTGTCCTTGTTCTTGATCTATTTGATCCCGCACTCCTTGTGTATCTACTTGCTATGTAGTTTGCTGATCCTTTTGAGATCCTGTGAGTCTCAAACCTTCACTTTCTTCTTGCTTTTTCTCGATTTCAACTTCTTCTTTCTTTTTCCTTTCTTCCTCTTCCTTCCTTACTGCTTCCTCTGCAACTTGCTTCTTTTCTTCTTTTTCATTCTTCAACCAACTCTCTGCTTCCTGTGCTAGCCTTCTAGCATCTTCTTCTCTCTTTTTTGCCTCTTATTCTTCCAATGTCTTAGTCTTCTCCAAAGTTTTTCCCTTTCCACCCATAGTAGTTATTTTCTGTTTGAACCTCTTTTTAAGGGTGGTTATGTTCTTTGTACTTCTGAATGTCACCTCATCCTTGTCCCAAAAATCAGTATATTCAAAATTAATTGATGCTTTCTTGCATTAGTATGCTACTTTATTTCGGGAATCATTCCTGTGAAAATTCATTTTGCCAAAATGAAAATGCTCCAGCTCCTGAACAAATTCTGCAGGCTGTTTTACTCTTAAAAACTTGTAGTTGCGAAGCAGGAAAGGCACTACAGGATATGTTTCCTTTTTATGCTCAAATAGAAACTTTCCTACACCATCAATATGCACCTTCCTAACTGCCTCTTTGTGTAGTACATAGTCAGTGGCATACTTAGGGAGTAGGGAAGGGGCTTTGGAACCACCGTACATTCTTACGTACAACCCATATTTGGTCAAATAATAATCTCCAAACTCCTCGATGACTTTGAATGCCTCCCGGAGACATGCAGTTGCGTTCAGTTAAGAAAATGAGGGCATACAAGGGCATGATGAAGTGCTTGCAGATTTCCCTGTAATAGCTATGATATTTATGGGCCCAAAACAATTTATATGTTGTGTACACTGGGGTTCTGTCCCTCTCCCAGTTACATCTCAAAGCTAGAAAAGACTGAGTGCACAGTATACAGTCAATTAGGATAGAGCTCATATAGAACTCTGATTTATTTTGTGATACCCCTCCTAAGGTCGCTGATATGCATGCTGAGAGGCTGTTTGACACAATGTTTAACCAATTAAAAATGGTTCCTTGAGTTTCCACATAGAAAATAATTGGTATCCACCCTATCTTGAAACTCTTTCCATGTGCTCTGCCAAAAATCCTATTTAACTTCAGTGCAATGAACCTATAGGGAGTACGGAGAGTAGAATTGCCATACTCTTCGGAAGGTCTAGTTCAGAAGTTTTTTTCGGGGATCATCATTCTTTTTACTATCTCCACTAAATCCATAGTTGTCTCCTTTAACCAGATTTCTGTCAAGTAAACTTGGGCTGAGGGTAGATGATAAGCCATAGAGACATATGCAAGGCTATATGCAGCTTAGCCCTGCTTAGCATTATTTTTCAGAATCATTGTGGTTACATCTGCCCTAGGAAGAATCCAGCCTATCACGTTTGAACAAGGGAACAACTCAGGTCTTGTTGCTACTTTCATTAGAGCAATTTCTTAATGTTGGCATATATAGTCAACACCTCAAAACCCGCATTAGGTACATTCTGGTTGGTTATCATCCTGTAGATCTCTCCCCACTTGTAGTCTGGTCCGACCCCAGTGGAAGCTTTGGTATCTTCATATATATACTCTACTTTGGTGATGATCTCAACTTCAGGTTCTCCCTCAACCACATGAGCCTTCTTCTTTTGTCTCTTCGACATGTTTTCGTTACAATAATCACCCTGTCACATTCAAAACATGTTCTTAGACCAACTAATCTATTATCAAGTGTTTTAAACAATAAACAAAAACTATATCAATTTTTTTACCTCATCAATATGCATGCTGAAAGATAAGTTAAATACAGTACTCAATGGGTGAAAGAATCAAGGAAAAAGAAAAATCTTGCAGGCTACTTCTTAAAATGCCTAAGCATAAATGTCTGAAAAATTCTCCATCTCACTCAGGCCATAACAAACTAATTCGATGTCAAATAGGGATGAATAAAACTAATCCTACCGATTGTCTTCAAAACCAACTCAAGAACATTTAAACCCTACGCAGCGCTCCTCCTGTCGAAAAACCCTAAACTGACCAAAAATAAAAAAAACCTCCGCAATCCCATGGTATAAGGTAAGTGAAAGCAAAAGGTTTAAAACCCCCCTAAGCGGCTATGGACAACCCAAAAAACGGGTGGTGCAGACAGTGAAATGCTTGTCTACATCGTGCCCTAATCTTTCGCACTAGAGCAAAAGTATCCATAACGGCTCAAACAATTATGCAGATTCAAAGTTCTTTCACTAAATAAAACTGCAAACAGCTAAACTCTTCACCCTCAAGGTAAAATATCATGCAAACCATAAAGGAAAGCATCCTTTTATGCGGACAAACCTAACTCACGGAAAACCTAACCAGGGGAAAAAACCTAACAGTTCCAAATCGACCAATAAAAACTAAAATAGTAAGGCCATAGTTCACCTACCTGGAAAATGATAACGCCGTCAACGGCATGGAAAAACCTTCATGGGAGCAACGTGAACGAATCAAGTCCGGATAGCTGGGGGCACGTGAATCGGTACAAACGACAAGGACTGGAGAAATTTAAAAAACGGATAAACAATAAAATAACACTTCCCTCATAGATATAACCTTTGGCAAAAAATGTCGGTGGGGATAAAACCCTATCGACAATCACAACATATGTCAATCAAAATAATAGTTCGGAGGGTAGCTGCAACAGTGGGCACAAAACAACTATGGAGCTGGGATGCTTTAACACTATCGGTCATCGGCAGCACTAGAATCTAAGTGTGGAAACTCTAGAAGGAGCTTTCTCCGCAACGTTGGCACTGTAAATCACTATCACCGTGACTCCGCTCGTTCTAATGGCTATCAGAGATAAAAAAATCTAAACTCTATAGAGTCGGCGAGGAAAAGCACTAACTCTCGAAATGTCAAAACTGAACATCCTCCGCGGTGTCGGCAGCGCAAAGCACTATCATCGCGACATTAATCATGATTATTGGGCATCAAAAATCGGATATCCTACACTCTAAGAATCAGCGAGGGAGAACAATAAACTTTCAGAGCCTTTCAACAATAGGTTCCCGCAACATCGGCGACGTAGAAGACTAGGACTCCGGATCACTTGTTGCAAAACATTCCTATAGCGATAAAAAAGTAATCGGCAATCAAAATGCTAAGTGTTAATCTAGAAAAATAAAATGAAGACAAAAAGAATGCGCGGTTTCAACGTATTGGCGAGGAAGACTAAATTACTTCCGATAGACTTGACCATATGGCTTTTGCAACGTCGGAAAGACAGTCTACTATGCTTCCAATATTGGAATGATAGTCGACTAGTCTTTCGATGCAGAAAATGAAAAAGATCAACTTTTTAAGGAAAATATCTGAACTTCAGGGTGGCTTCAGCAAAACCTAATACTACTTGGATAGATCTAATAAAATCAAATGAAAAGGAGGGCCCTAAAATTGAAAAATTTTGGGACAAATAGTTGCAGCTGCAACAATTGGCGACTACCTGGTAAACACAGATCTATAAATAATTTTACTCTTTGATCAACAGACTGTTTCATAATACCAACATGTTGAATTCTTCAAGATATTTGGATTTCCCAAATGGCATATGTATGCACTTTAATCATTGATTATAGTCCAAGTTAGGGAATAAGGGAACCAAGATTTCAAAGTCTAGATAACTCTTTTGAGGCCAAGAAATTGAGTTTCATTTTTACCTCTGTCTTTGAGTGGTTTCCAGCTTAGACACCACATGATTGTAACATATGGTAAATAGATATATCCGTTTGTTCCTCATTCCCATGCCATTTTGCACTTTTGTCCTCTTTTGAGTCCTCCTGCATGCCTTCTTTCTGAATTTTTTAATTCAGGCTTCTCTATCCATAGTGTCTTTTTGTGTGAGAGATATATTATTTTCATCTCACAGACGGAGAAGAACTTTGGAAATCTTATACGTACTAATATGGTTCAATACTTTGCTTTGATACATGTTTCTTTTCCAAGGAAATTTTGACTCTTATTTTCCTTTTGGATTTCAATTCATGGCATGGAATCATTTAAATATAATATATTGTTTAACTTGCTTCCTTTCCATGGGTCTTGTGCTGTCACCCCCTAAGACATTTTTTAGTGTGAGATGAATGGAGCCTCGCAATAGTATCTCAGACCTTTTGATCCTAAGTTATTTCACAAGGATTAAGCAAGACTTCAATGTGTTCATAGACATTTAGGAAAACTTCTAAACTTGAAGAAGTTCTTAAATGAATTAATAGTACACAGTCTTGTAATCAAGATTTAGTTAACCCAGAATTCTGATGAACTCCATGCAACCAAAAGTTGTGCTTCTTTATTAAACACTACAATCAACCAAACTCTAACTAAACAAACCAAATGTTTATTTATGTACAAGACAACCAAAACGAAAGATCAAAAAAAATAAGGTTTGAGAACTAAACTGTTTATTGGTAAGTTCTCTTCCCATCCCTGTAAGTCTTGTAACTTGTAAGTTGAGGGGCCAAGATTTGCTGTGATTTGAAAAGGGCCTACCCATAACTATTGGAACTCAGTGTGCTTTCCTTTTTCATCGTGCAAGTGATCCCATTTAAGAACCAGATGTCCTACTTCGAATTCTTTGTTCCCAGCTTTATGTTTATCAAACTAATGCTTCACTATTTCCTGTTGATGCTTAAATCTTTCTTTGGCTCTAGACCTAGATTCTTCTGACTTCAAAAGATTATAGATTATGATTTGTAGAATCCCATTATCGGTACCCCTAGATTCTTGAGCTATTATGGAAGACGACAACAGAATGTTAGGTGGAAGGATAGATTCTTTTCCATAAACAAGAGTGTATGGTGACACACCTAAGGAGTTCTTGGGTGTGAATCTATCAGCCCAGAGAGCATTAGGTAACGCTAAATGCCAACTTATTTGATTCTCTATTACGGTTTTCTTTAGAATCCTAATCATATTTTTGTTTGTGGATTCTGCCAAACCATTTCCTTGTGGGTAATAATTTGCAGAATAATGCATCTTGATTCCTCTTTCATTAGCAAATGCAGTTAATCTAATAGAAGAAAAGTAAGTAGCATTATCAAGAACCAGGTAAATTGGAACCCCAAACCTGGTCATAATGTGATTCTGTAAGAAATCCATGACTGCATCTTCATTTACTTTCCATAATGGAATAGCCTCGACCCATCTGGTGAAGTAATCGGTTGCTGTCAGAATATACTTATACTGCAAGGAATAATTTGGGTTTATTTCTCCAATAATATCGATGCCCCATTTTTCAAATGGTTCTAATATCATTACTTGTTTTGAAGGCCCTACTGCTTTAGCTTGTCTTCCAACACCTCTTTGACAAGCATAACATTTTCTAACATGAGCATGAGCATCCTTAAACAGTGTAGGCCAGTAATATCCAGCTCTGAGAATATTATATGTCGTTGTGTCTCCAGAAAAATGACCTCCAGCAGGCCCATCATGCAATTCTACTATGACCTTTTTTGCATCTTCTTGTTCTAAGCACCTGAGAAAAACTCCATCGTAGTTTTTTATGAACAATACTCCATCAATTATCTAATATGAAGATGATTTTAGACGTAATGCTCTCCTTTGATTGGGACTCCAATGCTCTGGCAAATGTCCTTATTGGAGGTAATGGACTAGGTCCTGATACCAAGAATCTGGAGCTGTAAACAACAGACATACATCTAACATATGTAGCTCGGCTTCATTATCCCAGTTGTTTTCTTCATTGCTTTTACCTCCAGTCATTAGTTTACAAAATCCTTGTCCTTTTACTATGGATGCTTGTTTGAACTCAATATCGTATTCTTGTAAAGCCGTCACCCAGTTGCCTCTTCTTTCTCCTAATTCCTTTTGTACAAAAAGAGATTGTACAACTGGCTGTGGAACTATCACTTTGGTGCGATTCTTAAGTATACTATGGCCTGAATTGTTTTACCACTTTAAAAACTACATAAGCTTGTTTGTGAACTACTAGATAATTCATTTCAACTCCCTGCAGACCAGTGCTCATAAATGATATGGGGTACTCATCTCCCCCATCTTCCTTCTGTGTAAGCACATCTGCTAATGAATCATCGAATGAAAAATTGTATAGAATAAAATCCTTTTCGAAATTAGGACTTTTGAGTGATGGTGCATGAGCAACAGATGTTTTTATCTTGCTGAATGCATTCTTCTCTAAATCAGTCCATTTGAATTGTACACTTTGTTTAACCATTTCTTGCAAAGGTTTGACGATTTGGGAAAAGTCTAGTACAAACCTTCATACAAAATTGATTGTCCCCATAAATGATTGCATACCCTTTTTATTATGGGGTAAGGGGATCTTTTCTATGGCTTTAATCCTATCTGGGTCTATGGAGATCCCTTTCTTAGAAATAACATGACCCAGTAGCTTTCCTTTTGTGACTGCAAACACACATTTCTTAGGATTTAGTGAAATACCATACTTCTGACAACGCTCAAAAATTTGTTTCAAATGAAATGCATGTTCCTCTCTCTTTTTCAAAAATATTGTGACATGATCTAGATAAACCACAACACTACGACCAATCAGACAGCAGAAAGCTATATCCATGGCCTTCTAGAAAGTAGCTAGAGCATTAATAAGTCCAAAGGGCATTCTCCTATATGCAAAAGTTTCCCACCTGGTTCTAAATGTGGTTTTAAGCCTGTCTTCTTTAGCTACTAATACCTGATTATAACCATAGAATCCATCTAATAATGAAAACAATTCAGAACCTGAAACCATCTGTAATATTTGTTCCATGGGTGGGACCGGATAATTATCTTTATCGAACACACGATTAAGATTTCTGAAATCTACACAGAGTCTAATTTCTCCTGAATTTTTCCGTATCGACACCAAATTAGAAACCCATTCCGAATGTCTGACTTTAAATATGATTTTAGCATCCAACAATTTTTTTACCTCACTTTGAATTAAAGGTTCCAGCTTAGGATGCATCTTCCTCAAAGGCTGTTGGTAAGGATTGATTCCGTATTTAATTGGGATAACATGTTGTATGATCTTCGTGTATAAGTTTTAAGCTCTTCATAGGTCCAAGCAAACACATCTTTGTATTGCTTGAAAAGACTACTGAACTTACTTCTTTCACCTGGAGAACAATACTTCCCCAAATTTACATATTTAGGTTCAGCTTCAGTCCCCAAATTTATCAGTTCAAATTTTAAGGATGAGCTATGGGTCTTGACATTTGCTGGCTTTCTAAATTTGTTATCTAAATCAAACAATTGTTCCAAGTTCTTGACTCCTTTAGGAATAAAGTTCCCGAATTTTAATTCTACTTGATGTTCTTCATCATCTATTATTGATCCTTTGAAAGTATCATCATTCATTAAACACTTCAAATTTTTTTGATTATAGTAAAAAACCCGTAGATTTGTGATTGTATCTAGAATAGAAGGCCTGAAAAGTAATTCAATAGAGCATCTATTATTTGAATGTACCAACCTTGTAGCTGAGGTAGCTAGTAAATCAGCTGCTGCGTTCTTTAATCTAGGAATGGACATAGTGTTAAATGTATGAAAATTTATAAGCAAATCCCAAACTTCATTTTGGTAAGCTTTCAAATGTGGTGAAATACAGTGTATCTTGTTCTGAATTTGCTTAACAACAATCTCAGAATCTCCATATACTTTCAGATTTTTTACTTTCAGTTCTATTGATTTTTTAAGTCCCTGAACTAGTGCTTCATATTCAGCTGTGTTATTTGTACATTTGAATTCTAACCTACAAGAAAGAAAATGCTTATTTTTCTTTGGATCAATCAGGACACAGCCAACCCTTGATCCTTCCAATGTTTTAGAACCATCAAAATAAAGAGTCCAAAAACCATCTACCTCTACTGAATTTGAATTACAAACTACATCTGAAACTAGATCTACTATATTACAGTCAATCTCACCAGCCCGTGAAAATCGAAGGAGATCGAGCTAGATATCAGGTATACTGTTGGCTTCTTCGGCTTGGTAATTTCCCGGTTCCAATTCAATGAAATAATTTCCCAATACAGAGTTTACTGGTTCATTTTTTCCCTCTAACTAGGTGACATTGTATTTCATTTGAGGCTCTTTTAATACTTTTATCTGATTTTGACTTTCCTTATGAGGTAACCATAAATGTGACCAATCTAATGCCAAGTATCCTTCTAACCTTGCCGACCAGTATTGACTCAAAACTAGTCCATAAGCATCTGGTATGTCTGCTACTACAATGTCGATGTACTGACATACCCTCTCATCTGCAGATAAGCGAATCATAACATCCTCCATTTCTCCTATTACTTCTACAGCTGTCATGTCTAATTGAAGAACTTGCCAAGTAGATGGTTCAGGTTGACCATTGATTTTCTTATAGACTGAAAGTGTCATAATGTTGACTAATGCTTCCGAGTCTACTAAGCAGTTGTGCACATTATAGTTGAAATTTTCAAAAGTTAGGAGAAATGCTGGAGTTTTATACTTAGACTTCCCTCCTAAACTTGCCTCACCAATTTCTTCCTCAGGTTGGTTGTCACTGGGAGGCTCCTCTTTTGGTATCTCAAGTGCTTTTAGAAGCTTCTCTTTTTGCTGAGGTAAATTACACATTTCAAACAATGAGATATTTGCCTTGGATTTTTTAATGTCTTCCACAATATCATATCCCATCTCAGGTTCTTTGAGATTCTTCTTGACTTTATCAATCTTAACTTCAATAGGCCTAAGAGGTGTGTTGACCTTCTTTGGATCTTGACTCGAAATGGTAAATTCAGGTATTTTGACAGTTGTAGTGTTTTCCGGTATCTTCTTCATGTTTTCTTGAAGTTTCTTAATTTTAGGAAGTATTGACTTATCTTGTTTTAACAGACTTTGACTTCTTCTTGTTACATTGGTTTCCAGTATTTCCTCTTGTTTCAGAAAATCTTCTTCTTCTATATCAAACATAGAGACACAGTCCCATAAAACTAAAGTATCTTCCTCTTGTTTTTCTGTAGAATGATTATCTTTTTCTTCCTCCTTACCAGTTTCTGTCAGTTTGGAGTCCAATAATTGATTCATTACTAATGTCATAAAATTAATCCATTGTGGGAAATTCTTCTCAGAATGAGGTTGCTGAAGAAAAGTACAAAAATTATCCATTCCTACATCAGTTAAATTCATCGTTGCAGGACTGTGTGGAGGTGGTTTAGGTTGACTGTTGTCCTCCCATTTTTTATAATAAGGATTATATGGTTTGTGAGCCTCCTTTTCCTTCTCTAAATCTATCACTCTGTTGGATAAATTTTTCATCATATTCACCATCCCTTCGAAATCCTGTGACCGCTCATCCTTAGTTTTAGTCAGTAATAAAGGTTTCTTGTTTCCAAAAGTCTTTTCTTCTGATTAGACAGGGTAATTTTCTATACTCTCCATCTCAGCCTCTACTTTCTCAGCTTCTTCGTAGGATTTTGCTAATGTAGGTCTAACTGATCTCTTGGAAAACATGGCTAGATCAGGCCCAAGGGCTGAGGTATAGTATTCTATTAGAGCATTTTCAGATGGCTTATCAGCCGCAGTAAAATTGTTTCGGTAAGTAGTAAATCTTTGAGTGAAACTATGCACTCTTTATTTCCTTTCTTTATTTATAGAACATAACCCTTTCATTAAAGCTGCATGAGTTTTCTGGACTGCATATTTACTTCTAAACATTCTCTCAAAAGTGTTCCAATCTGTGATTGAATTTGCAGGAAGGGAAAAATACCATGAGATTGCTTTTCCTTTTAGCGTGGGGGGAAACAATCTACAAACTGCATCTTCATGCTCTCCAACTCGTAGTCCTTCTATAGCCAAGCAAAAACTCTGTAAATGATCATCTACCAGAACTCCTTCACTTGGTTCAAACTTAGGCAACATTTTGTCAAAATCCTGAGGCAAATCATGCAAGGGAGGTGTCAAATTTAAAGGCGACCTAGCCCTCCAAGCAGGATGTTGAGGTGGTTGGTTTGCATTTACATTAGCCATAATTCTAAGTGGAGTATGAGGTTGTGACTGAACAGGGGTCTGGAAAGGTGAACAGTAAGGTGAATCTAGATCCAATTTATTTAAAGGTTGGTCAACTTCTTGTAAGGCTGCTTCTACCAGTTCTTCAAGATCTTCTACCAACACCGAGTCTTCTAATTGAGGGCGATCTTTCTTCTGATACTCTCTTCTAGATAAGACAGAAATAATCAATAATCCTCCAATTGTTTTTGCACATGCCCTGGTAATTATTCTTAAATCATCGACCACTTTGTTATTGACAGGATACAGATACCCTTTCTCTTTATCTTCAGGAGTGGGTTTGTGAAGCAAACTACTTTCAGAACTGTCACCGGTGGAGTGATTTCGAGGAAGCAGGCTTCCTCGGCCAACCATGCACTGGTGGCCCTCCTTCTAGCGCCAAAAATTATTGAGGCCTGGAAAATCGCAGGTAAAAATAGTTAGAGATTCTCCCCAATAAACGATCCCAATTAGCCCATTACTATTTGGTATGGGGAATCCATCTGGTTTACGGTATGGCTACCGTAGTTCAAGTAACAATTAAAATGTTTTACCGATTACGGCCTGACCTACCGTGTATATTTTTATTTTTTTGTGTTTAAGGTATGAAGTGCAAGTTCCTAACTAAAATGCAAACGATAGAGATAATGAGGAGGGTCACAATGTGATGTGCAGGTTATTACCTCTCGTTTTACCTCTCTCGCATCTAAATCACAAACAAGAAGAAACTAACTAAGACTTATTGACTATCCCTAGGGAGTGAAACTATTATTAATGGTGAGTAATTTACTATAGTGGATGCATCAAGAAAATCGTAGATAGCTGTGCATATTTCAGAACACATGAACATCGATAGAAACATGAACACCAAGATAGCTTATTGTTAATTAAAACCTTCATTACTCAATGTGGAAATTTCACAGAATAAACTAGAGTACATTCATAACATGAAAAACTATTCAATGAGTTAGAACGATCTCATAATTAATGGAAATAAGCTGAAAATGAAATAGTTCATATTCAACTGGTCCACAACAAACACTTGAAACATTCCACAAAACTTTCTCCAGCAGAAATATGTGAATATTTATTGTAAAAGGAAATAGTTCTTCTTACAATACTCTCTCAAAATAGTCTAGGAAAGAAAAGTCCCTTTACATCTAAAACTCTCCTATATTTATACAAAAAAAAACTGTTGGGATGCCCCTCAATGTCTTTTGAGCTTCCCCAACCTTTCATTTTTGAAAATTTTGTCTCGTAGCATGTGCACATAATTAATACAATATATTACATTTTAAATAAAAATTTTCAAAACACTTTATGAAGAAGGGCCATCTTGGTCGTTGATGAACTTCTTCCACGCATGGGCCTCTGCTACTATGCCCTCAAATCTGGAAGGCTCAATAAATCTAATATTAATCTCATATTTAGTGGCATGGTTCCTTGCCCCTTCTATTTTGGTCGGACTCAGGCGCAACTGATCTTCTAGTAAATGTATGCTTACTACTGCATGTGCCACTGTATTCTTCAAGATCCATTCATCCAGGTCCTTGACCAGCTGGATTTCTTACTCATCTTCCTAATACCTATTCTGTAGATGTTCTAGAAACAATTCATGTTGTGGTATCACATCCAATCTTTTCTCCGCAGAAGTTTGGCATCTATTGTATGTAGCAAGCACTCTCCTACAATATTCAGCACATGCTCCCTTTGTTTTCTTCACGGTTTTCTTGAACTCTTTTGCTACATTGATTGGAAATTCCAATAAATCATACTACTGTTTTAAACTCTGCTGATCCTTAACTGTTAACTCCGTAGGAGATTCCTTATTTGTTTATGCCCAGAGCATTCTTCCTGTTAGAATCTCCAAAATATCCTGAGATCTGTCCAAAATTTCCTCTAATCTAGTGTCTATCTATAAAATTTTACACCTTTCATCCTCAATGCATATTTGTAATTGGTGAATATTCCTTCTTTGAGTTAGAATGTGTTCTTTCAAAGGCTGAATGTCTGTCTTCTGTTCCATAGCATCTTTCAGTGATGCTGTCAATGAAGTGTTTTTCACTTCTAAGGCTGCCACTTGCATTTGATATTGCTTCTCTCTTTCCTCTGTGGTAGCCTTCTCTATTTCTAACTCAGCAACCTTGCTTTGTAACCTGTCCTTCTCTACACTTAGATTCTCATAGGATACCTGAAGATCATCTCTCAGTTTTCAACATTTGATGTTCTAGCTGTAGCTTTTGTAATTCAGCTAAGTTATCCTAAGAATTCTTTTCCGTTTTCTTCGCGGATATTTCTAAAGCATTCTTATTTGCTTGTAGAGTCTGGAATTCCATTCTTGAAGTCTTAACTTTATTCATCATGTCTTCGTACTTTCTTTTTAGCTTTTTACCTTCATCCATTTCCTTCTTCAAAGTTTCTTTCAATTGGGATACATTTTTTCTTGACTGCTCTAGGTCCGTCATAATCTTGTCCATGTTGTCTTCAGTTGCTTGGGCTAATGCCACCCTAGCTCTTGCTATCAATCATGGATCTGTATTTGTTCCATGCACCAAGGTTTTATCTGTTACCATTTTCCCTGACTGTTCTCCAGTCTTGACTTTCTTCTCAGTCCTTTTTACAATTCTTTTATTTTCCTTATCATAAAAAATGGCACTAAAATCGGGAACCTCTTCCCCCTCAGTAGGTATGAAAGGCATCAAATTTATCCTAGAAAATGAAGTTTGTCCTAGTATGATGCCAGAAGATGCAGCATGTTCCAGGGTATTGGGATCATATTGTCCTTGTTCTTGATCTATTTGATATTGCACTCCTTGTGTATCTACTTGCTCTGTAGTTTGCTGATCCTTTTGAGATCTTGTGAGTCTCAAACCTTCACTTTATTATTGTTTTTTCTTGATTTCAGCTTCTTCTTTCTTCTTCCTTTCTTCCTCTTCCTTCCTTATGGTTCCTCTGCAACTTGCTTCTATTATTCTTCTTCATTCTTCAACCAGCTCTTTGCTTCCTGTGCTAGCCTTCTAGCATCTTCTTCTCTCTTTTTCGCCTCTTCTTCTTCCAATGTCTTAGTCTTCTCCAAAGTTTTTCCCTTTCCACCCATAGTATTTATTTTCTGTTTGAACCTCTTTTTAAGGGCGGTTATGTTCTTTTCACTTTTGAATGTCGCCTCATCCTTGTCCCAAAAATCAGTATATTCAAAACTAATTCCGTCTTTCTTGCAGTAGTCTGCTACTTTATTTCGGGAGTCATTCCCGTGAAAATTCATTTCACCAAAATGAAAATGCTCTAGCTCCTGAACAAATTTTGTAGCTTGTTTTACTCTTGAAAACTTGTAGCTGCCAAGAAGGAAAGGCACTGCAAGATATGTTTCCTTTTTATGCTCAAACAGAAAGTTTCCTACACCATCAATATACACCTACCTAACTGCCTCTTTGTGTAGTACATAGTCAGTGGCATACTTAGGGAGTAGGGAAGGGGCTCTAGAACCACTGTACATTCTTACATACAACCCATCTTCAGTCAAATAATAATCTCCAAACTCCTCGATGACTTTGAATGCCTCCCAGAGACATGCAGTTGCATTCAGTCAAGAAAATGAGGGCATACAAGGGCATGATGAAGTGCTCACAGATTTCCATGTAATAGGTATGATATTTATGGGCCCAAAACAATTTATATGTTGTTTACATTGGGGTTCTGTCCCTCTCCCAGTTACATCTCAAAGATGGAAAAGATTGAGTGCACAATATATAGTCAATCAGGATAGAGCTCATATGGAACTCTAATTTCTTTTGTGATACCCCTCCTAAGGCCGCTGATATGCATGCTGAGAGGTTGTTTGACACAATGTTTGACCAATTAAAAATGGTTCCTTGAGTATCCACATAGAAAATAATTAGCATCCACCCTATCTTGAAACTCTTTCCGTGTGCTCTGCCAAAAATCCTATTTAACATCAATGCAATGAACCTATAGGGAGTACGGAGAGTAGAAGTGTCATACTCTCTGGAAGGTCTAGTTCAGAAGTTTTTTCCAGGGATCATCATTATTTTTACTGTCTCCACCAAATCCATAGCTGTCTCCTTTAACCAGCTTTTTGTCAAGTAACTGGGCTGAGGGAAGATGATAAGCCATAGAGACATATGCAGGGCTATATGCAGCGTAGCCCTGCTTAGCAGTATTTTCCAGAATCATCGTGGTTACATCTGCCCTAGGCAGAATCCAGCCTATCACTTCTGAACAAGGGAACAACTCAGGTCTTGTGGCTACTTTCATTAGAGTTGATTTCTTAATATTGGCATATATAGTCAGCTCCTCAAAACCCACATCAGGTACATTCTGGTTGGCTATCATCCTGTAGATCTCTCCCCACTTGTAGTCCGGTTCAACCCCAGTGGAAGCTTTGGTATCTTCATATATACACTCTACTTTGGTGATGATCTCAACTTTAGATTCTCCCTCAACCACATGAGCCTTCTTCTTTTGTCTCTTCGACATGTTTTCGTTACAATAATCACCCTGTCACATTCAAAACATGTTCTTAGACCAACTGGGCTATTATCAAGTGTTTTAAACAATAAAAAAAACTATATCAATTTGTTTACCTCCTCAATATGCATGCTGAAAGATAAGTTAAATATAGTACTCAATGTGTGAAAGAATCAAGGAAAAAGAAAATTCTTGCAGGCTACTTCTTAAAATGCCTAAGCCTAAATGTTTGAAAAATTCTCCATCTCACTCAGGTCGTAACAAACTAATCCAATGTCAAATAGGGATGAATCAAACTAATCCTACCGACTATCTTCAAAACCAACTCAAGAACATTTAATTGCTATGCAGCACTCCTCCTGTCAAAAAACCCTAAACCGACCAAAAATGAAAAAACCCCACAATTCCATGGAACAAGGTAAGTGCAATCAAAAGGTTTAAAATGACCTTGGGCAGCTATGCACAACCCCAAAAACGGGTGGTGCAGATAATGAAACGCTTGTCTGCACCGTGCCCTAATATTTCGCATTGGAGCAAAAGTATCCATAACGGCTCAAACAATTACATAGAGTCAAAGTTCTTTCACTAAAGAAAACTGCAAACAGCTAAACTCTTCACCCTCAAGGTAAAATATCATGCAAACCATAAATACAAACATCCTTTTATGTGGACAAACCTAACTCACGGAAAACCTAACCAGGGGAAAAAACCTAACAGTTCCAAATAGACCAATAAAAACTATAACAGTAAGGCCGTAGTTCACCTACCTAGCAAATGATAACACCGTCGACAGGATGGAAAAACCTTTCTGGGAGCAACGTGAACGAATCAAGTCTGGATAGCTGGGCGCATGCGAATTAGTACAAACGACAAGGACTGGAGCAAATGACAATTTTAAAAGACAAATACACAATAAAATAACACTTCCCTCATATATATAACCTTTGACGGAAACTGTCGATGGAGATAAAACCCTATCGGCAATCACAACATATGTCAATCGGAAGAATAGTTCGGAGGGTAGCCGCAACAACGGGCTCAAAAACAACTATAAAGCTGGGATGCTTTAACAATATCGGTCGTCGACAGCACTAGACTCTAATTGCGGAAACTCTAGATGGAGCTTTCTCCGCAATATCGGCACTATAAAGCACTATCACCGTGACTTCGCTCGTTCTAACGGCTATAGGAGATCGGAAACTCTAAACTCTATAAATTCAGCGAGGAAAAGCACTAACTCTCGGAATGTCAAAACTAAAAATCCTCCGTAGTGTCGGCAGTGCAAAGCACTATCATCGTGACATTAATCATGATTATCGGGCGTCATAAATTAGAGATCCTACACTCTAAGAATCGGCGAGGGAGAACACTAAACTTTCAGAGCCTTTCAACACTAGGTTCCCACAACGTCGGCGACGTACAAGACTAGGACTCTGGATCACTTGTTGCAAAACATTCCGATAGCGATAAAAAAGTAATCGGCAATCAAAACGCTAAGTGTTAAGCTCGAAAAATAAAACGAAGACAAAAAGAATCTGTGGTTTCAACATATTGGCAAGGAAGACTGGATTACTTCTGATAGACTTGACCATTTGGCTTCCGCAACTTCAGAAAGACAATCTATTATGCTTCTAATATAGAAAGGATAGTTGACTAGTCTTCCGATGCAGAAAATGAAAAAGATCAACTTTTTAAGGAAAAGATCTGAACTTCAAGGCGACTTCAGCAAAACCTAATACTCCTAGGCTAGATCTAATAAAAGCAAATTAAAAGGAGGGCCCTAAAATTGAAAATTTTGGAGACAAATAGTTGCAGCTGCAACACCTGCCTATTGATGCTATCAAACCGTCTGCATGCAATGTGTGTCATCAATATACACCTCTACAACAATGATCTATGTTGTCATTAGTTCAACTTGAAGGAAGGATAACCCAATTACAATATCCCTTTATTTTCTCAGGCTTTCAAAAAAAAATGTTTTACATATATATCTTTCTCAAAATGTTTTTCTCTAATTAATAAGTATTGATTTTTTAAAGTAAAATTATGGCCACACTATGCATGCAACTTAAACTTCATCTATGGAATAAAATCCAACACAAAGTCGATAAAGTAAAATTATGGCCACACTATGCACGCAACTTAAACTTCATCTATGGAATAAAATTCAGCACAAAGTTGATAGAGGAGTATGGTATGACGCATTAGAATAAATTCTTTATTTAAATATATGTTTGATAAGTACGGATATTTTAAAGTAAAATTATAGCCAAAATGGAAGACAATCTGTTTTATGTTTCTTTTTGCAAGGCATCTATAGAATTTGTGGAGGTTTCTATTCAAAATTAAGTTGTTTAAAGGATTTTTGCATGGTCTAATGCATGAGAATAATTTAAATCAAAATGTCTTTTGTAAAGTATATTAGAGTAAATCAAAACATTTTTAAAGTTCTTTAGAATTTACATTTCCATTGGTTTATATGCTTAAATAATATGAAGTAAGATAGTTTTCACAACATACCTTTTTACAATTATAAACGAATTACGTTAAATCCTTTCATTAAGTATTATAGCCACATGCATTAATTTCTTCTAAACTAGCTCAAAATCAGTTAACTTGTTTCTTGTTTGTATGTTATAGAAATGCACATCTATTTATGAGCTAAATGCTTCTGCCACATATGTGAGCATATATTGTTTCATCAGAACAAAAAAATTTATCATAAAGGATTAAGAATCTCATGATTATGTTTAACTGGAAAAAATCATTCAAAACAAATTGTAATTAAAAATCCTAATTGAATAGCATTTGGTTAGCAATAAATGATTTTAATCTTAACTCAAGTATTTAATAGAATGTTGTGCTAAATCATCCAAGAAATGTTTTATGTTCCTATGTAAAATAGCTAAATCTATCACATATTATATATGGCTATATCTAAATTATTTATCTACACTTTTATATATTATATAGGGCTATATCTAAATTATCTATCTACACTTTTGCCATTATCTATGAAATATTCTGTTATGGATAAATCTATTTGAGGTCCTCTTTGATAAATCTATTTGAGGTCCTCTTTGTATAGGTTGTTGCCTCACCTTGTTTGAGATAAATGATTTCCTTGCCATTAAATTTTCTTGTTTGGGACACTCTTAATTTATCTTGGAATTATATGTTTGAATGTTTTTTTTTTGTAAATAATAAGAACTAGGTTACATATCACTCATACAAAGTTTTCGGTTCAGCCATTTAGCAGAGGTTTGACTCTTGAAAATTACAGACCAAACAAACCAGGAATGAAGGGTTTGAACAAGAAAAACAACGCAATAAACCCTGTCCATATCTTTACATCGTGTTGTGTAGGTGGACAGTCGGTATGCACTCCCAGACCAGCAGCTAAAGTGTGGTGGCGTTGTCAACTCACAGTCAAGACAACGCTTTTGAGTCCCAAGTCAACCAGGGTATGACTCATTAACCCACAACCATATGTAATCATGGAATATAATCATTGCTCAAGCCTTTAAAACTATGGTAAGAATCCATATCACATAACATATAAACCAAGCAACCATTATTTTATTAACTTTGCAAACCATGACATAAAACCATAACGAATGGCCATTGTTCAAACCTTACCATACACCCTTCGCAACTTAGGACCAAGGTCCTTTCTATTATTACTTTATACATTGTGCCTTAGGACTATGGTAAGTCATGAAGTTCCCATAAACCTTATTACAATAGCAAGGTGAGATCAATAGTATGGTCTAGTATCCCAATCCTTGGGGCTAAGTAAGGCCCTAGTAAACCATAACAAAAAAACAAAGCAAGTATTTTAAATGTCACCTTTGTGTGTGGTTGTACGCAGCAGTTAAAACTCTACCATTAACGTAGTTGGAGAAACCTGACATAAGTAGCATAGTCATGTAAGTAACTTACATAATCATCATTAATTAAACTCACAAGTAATACTGCTTGCTAGAATTGTATGGAGAATTCGAGTTAAATTTGTGTACAATTTTTGAGGTGTGTGACAAAGTGTCTCACATAGAAAGAGCACTTCGGGAGTATTTTTCATCCTGGGGTCAGCGATGATCTCATGGCTACGTAAGAAGCATACCAATGTTTCTCTCATCACTACAAAAGCAGAATACCATTGTAGCTTGTTTCACCAGTTGTGAAGCCATATGGCTTCAGAAGTTGTAATCAGATCTATTCGATCTAGAGATGGATGTCATTGTGATTCTATGTGATAACCAAAGATGCATGAAGATGATACTGAACCCCATGTTCCATTATAAGATGAAACGCATAGAAATCTGATACTTCTGCATTCATGACATGGTGAATAAGGGATCTATAAAGCTCCAATATGTGAGCACATATGAGCAAGTTGTACATGTGTTGACTAAGCCTTTGTCTCATGTGAAGTTTAAACATTTTCGAGACAAGCTAGGTTTTTCCATAAGGAATTCCCTTGAAAGGGGGTGTAGTATTGATGATTGTATGGTATCTTGATCACAACAGGTAGCTCAGTTGGGATTGATCGTCCTCGGACTTTATCTTGTAATTTCGAAAGGAAGGATTGTCTTAAATGTTGATCTTGTTAAGATTGATCCCGTAATTTTGAAAGGAAAGATTGTCTTAGATGTTGGTTGATATAATTGATCATGTAGTTCTGAAAGGAAGGATCATCTAAAATGTTGGTTGGAGATCCCACTATTATGAAATGAAGGATCACCCATGTTGGAATTGATCTCGTATTTCCAAAAGGAAGGATTGTCCTCTGTATATATGTGTTAGTTGTGATCAATATTGGTAGCTTTGTAAAGACTTGATCCCATAATCCCGAAAGGAAGGATCGTATCAGTACCACATATGTGTTGTCCATGATCCCATAGTTCTGAAAGGAAAGGATCATCATTGTTTCCCATGATCCCATAATTGCGAAAGGAAAGGATCAACCGCGTTTTCCATGATTCTGTAATTGTAAAAGGAAGGATCATGTTGATTGTCGATACACCTGCCTCATTATGTTTCCATATATGACGTTACTCCAGCCTTGATTTGTTGACGATGATGTTGTTATACCTGTCACATGTTGTTGTTGATGTTATTCCAACTTTATGTTGATGAGTCAGCCTCATGTTGTCGTTGTTGTTCTTATTCCAGCTTTATGTTGATGAGTTAGCCTCGTTTTATTGATGTTGATGTTATTCCAACTTTATGTTGATGATCCAACCTCGTTTTGTCCTTTTTAGTGATGTATTAGTTTTTATACAGAAGATGTTAATACTTTAGGTCTATACTGAAGATGATGATAATGATGTTCCAGCAATTCTATGATGATCCAGATGATGATGATCCTCCAACTCCATGTTGTGGGTGATGATCTAGTTCCATGGTGCATATGATGATTCTCTAGCTCCATGCTACATATGATGATGATGAAATCCGGCTCCATGATGCAGGTGATGATACAATTCCATGCTGCAGATGATGATGCTCCAACTCCATGCTGCATATGATGGTTTTCCAGCTCCATGTTGTAGATGATGATACCCCCATTCCATGCTATAGATGATGATACTCCAAATCCATGGTATAGATGATGATGTTGTCAAATCTTTCGATGACCGATATATGTACTGGACAATGTTCCAAAATATTATGTGGATGATGCCTCTTCCCTGCTTCTGATGATATTATGTAGAGCCACGACAACTGTTGTTGTTGTCAGAAGAATACCCTTCTTGTTAAGGGGGAGTGTTCAAATAATGTAACTTCAAAGAATATTCTACTTGTACTTTACAAATTATTGCTATTATTCCTCCTTCTGGGGATGTCACCAATGTAAAAATTCATGTAAAAGTCATGAAGTAAACCCTCCATTGTAAGTCAGTCAATAATACCGAGAAAAGATTATATAATTATTATTGTGAATTTTCCTAGGTAGGTTGGACACGTGAGTTTGATAGGTCGGTCTAGTTAGTTTAAAATCTCAGTTGGGATATTAGTATAAATAAGGAGGCACCCTCCCTCATTTATACACACTCACTCCCTTAAGGATTGCACAAGAAAGGGAAAGAAGGAAGGGCAGAGAAGGAGGAGGACAAGTGTCTTTGGTGTTTTGGCCCTTATGTTGGAGTTTGGTCTCTCTCTCTCTCTCTCTCTCTCTCTCTCTCTCTCTCTTATGATACCTTGGTATTTGGTCATTGCATTTTGGTAATCTATATTGAGGAAGTTGTGTTGGGTTTTTCCTTATTGGGTTGCCTAGGGTGAATTGTTGTGTAGCTTGTGATTGTATTTCTTCCAGTGGTCCTCTTTATGTTGTTATTGTGAAAATGTTTTGAATGCTTATAAAGTTAGGACTTAAGCTATAGCATCATATAAAACTTAACATCGTCCACGTTTCTACTTCTATATAGGTTTGAAACATGTCAAACCAGGCATGCATAATTTTTTTTGTTAACATGCATGCATTTCTAAATTTTTCCACTAGCGCACTCTTGTTGCAACGAAAGTGGCACTGTCTTTGGGTGGGACTAAAGGAATTCAAAAAATTTAATATTGAACTTATACCCAACGCAAAACCATTAAGGAAATTACTTTATAAAATGAATACCTAATACAAATAAAAGTTACAAGAAGAGTTAAACAAGCTAGTCAATGAAGGAGTTATCTATTTCATGGAAGAAATTGAATGGGTGTCACTAATTGTGGTATAAAAGATGAAGAATGGAAAACTAAGAATATGCATAGATTTTATAATATTAAATAGGGAAAATTTAAGGATCCTTTTGCAACCCTCTTTTCCAAATAGCACTCAATAGCAGACTTAACTCTCAGCAATTTCACTTTAGCTATCCCCTCATCGAATTCCTTGTGTGCCTGACTTTTCATTTTGTAGCAATCACAAGGTTCATTCACTTGGAATAGAATGTAGTGAGCCTCTTGCTCAATTCGATGGTATTTATAAGAATTCCTAGGTCTTTGGGTCAGTTTTGAAATTAAATGAGCCACCTGCTCAGTTTTTCCTCTCAGGGAACATGACCATAATTTTACCGATTTTTCTTCCTGTAGCAACTAGAAAGTGAAATGCTAGTGTTGTCACTTGTCATTTATCCTTCTACAACTGCTCATTCCTCCTAGTGGGTCAGTTAACACTCTTTCAACAGTCTCCTTTGGATAGGTGTCTCTTCATTTAATTATTTAAATAAATAAAATATTCAATTACAGTCATCCTTGACTAACTTGGTCATAAAAACTTTACAATAACTTTTCTCATAATGTTTTTCTCAAATAAAAATATTTATTTTCCAGTTTTAGGCAGGTTACATAGAGTGGCACTTCCACCCAAATATTACTATGTGGATAGAATTCATAAATTCTTAATATAATAAATTATGTAGGAATTTCAAGGAGTGTTCACAAAGGACATGGAAATAAGGTCATGATTAAAAGAGAGTGTTAGGTATTATATCTCTTTGGCACACTTACAGGCTCCAACAATAGTATTTGACCCAATCTCTCAGGGAAATAACTAAGAATGCTCGATTATGCCATAGCCTTACTACATGACTACCCAAGACTAGGGAGTAATATTCCCAAGAGCTATGTTTGATGCCACTAAAGTAGAAAAATGGTTGATATGATTATCTAATGATGGTTTCAGGTTGTTTAGGGGAATTTCAATACACCTAAGGGTATGTGGAGATGAAGTTTTGTATATAGGTATTATTTGATGGAATATTACTTGAAGGGCTGCTAGAAGGGATTACAAGAGTGTGACACCGTGCGAAACCTCTTTTATTTCCTACATGTAGTTTATTATGGCTACATATCTATCCATTAAATGATAATTTGTTGTGCTATTTATAGATGATGAAACATGTCTCTAGTTTTAAAGAAATAAAATAAAAATTGTCTCAAGAAAGTTCTCTAATATCAAATGTTATTTGACTTCATAGAAAAACTAGAAATTTAGAGTCGAAATAACAAAATAAAGTAAGTTTTTAGAATGAAGGAGACATAATTACCACACCAATGGACAATTGTAGCTAACCAAATATATCATAATAGAAATATCTTTAATGATGAAAGAAATGTTCACTTGTCTCTTCCGGGAGTAAAGTCCCAAATGAGTCAGATTTCCAATTCCAATATACCTCACAAGACATGGTATTACATTTCTTCTGCTCTTCTCTATAGTTACTATTGAAAGAACTTTCTAGTCAGCAAAGCTTATATATATAACACCCTAACAATTTTGAAGCCACACAACTCAAAGATCAATTTGTACACGGTATTAATAAAGAATTTAAGAACTACAACAAAAAATACTTGTGAAAAATTTCATAAAATTTTATTCTTATCTATTTAATACCAAGAATGCTAAAACAAAATAGACAATGGTGGGTGCATGAAGTTGGGTCCACTTTTTTGTGCCACTAAATTTCAGGATTTCTAAATATTTGTGAAGAATTTCATAAAAAAAAGTATTCTTATCTATTGTAACTTTTGATTGCCTTCACCATTTCTTTAAAAAACTATATGGTACATAGAATAAAGAAAGTTCTATACACTCATGTTAAAACTTTCAAAGGAGTCGTGCACATATTAAAGTTATTTTACTTTATTAAATTTTATTTATGTTCACAACTGATTAAGGACTTTCAAAATTGATATTGATAAAATGAATGTTAAGAAACTATTAACATGTAGAGGTAATAATTTTTATGGTTTTTATTTTTGCATCTTAGATAGGTAGAAAAAAATACACTACAGTTTATTTGGTTTTGAAGATAGAGAAGTGAGCATTTAAGAACTTTCAAATCATCTGTTACCTCCTCTTAATAGTATTAATCTCATTTTCATATGGAATGAAATTGTTTAATGGACCTCGGAAACATAACGAGGAAGATCACGAATTTTAGGATTTTAGACTGAAGTCTGTGGTATAATTAATCGTAGAAAACCGTTCCATCAATGCATTTGAATTTCTGGACTACTTAAACCACTTAACGTACATTATGGCGACATACAGAGTAGATTTATATCAAATTTTGAACCACTTAGGAGATTTCCCTTTTCAGAACTGTAAGCCTTGGATGAAAACTAAAAATGTGGAAAGAGTATTTTTTATTAAAAGTTGAAAAGCCTTGGATGGAAAATAAAAATGAGAAATGAGTATTTTTTATTAGAAGTAAAATCCTACCAAATCCTTAACCGAGTCCAGCTATGAGTATTCATGTTTTATAACAATGATACATCCCAAACATTTAGTCAAAAACCTTGAATCAAACATGAAGTCGTAGCATCCAAGAATGGTCTTTACCGGTCTCTTAATGTTGGAAGTAGAATCCAAGAATGGTCTGTACCAGTATCTTTGCCACATTTTTTAGGAAAAAAACATTATCAATGTATCAAATATATATCTCTCGACGTATTCCAAACATATTAATTTTATTAATATGGTTGTTGCTAGTCATAATACATTTGAGCTTCAAAACAACAAAAATACATAAGTACATTTTTCAATAAACTAAAATCAAAATGTGTCAACTAAGTCAAAACATACATATCATATTTTATTAAGCAACAAATATTTATAAGAAATATAAATATGAATTAATATAATATTTTAATTATAATTACAATTTATTTTAATTAAATAGTTAATAGTTACTAT
>LPNX011200389.1:233688-267058 GCA_001517045.1 Pseudotsuga menziesii
TATTGTATCCACAAAAAAGTTGTTTGAAAAACCTATAATAAAAAAGAGATGTACAACAACCTTGAAATTGTAAGTCAATGTTAGTAGGAATATAACGACTAAATTCAAATATGATTCCCATAAAGGATGGATATATTCCTAGCAGCCAAAAAAAACCACTGAAAAGAAGAAGAGGCCCCTATCGTCCAATGCTCTCAAGATTCAAGATCTATGGATGGGATTAACTCACAGTTGTAATTTCTTTGTTAAATTTCTAATTTTGTTCTTGAAGAACAACATGATGGGAAACTAAATTAATAGTTATGTGGGAGGATGTCTAAATTGGGGCATTTTCATGTTTAATTATTATTTTTATTGATGGATGGAAATACAAAAACCATTCATCCCTTTCAACCATTTCCATTTGTTATGAGACACATTACTTGGAACTCAATTATACGTGATTCACCTTATCTAGATTTTACCCTACTCCCTTCATCAATGTGCCACCTTAACAAAACTACTAATATTTTCTCGTGTAAACCATACATTATACACATATGTAAGAGAACATGGTTGGATTCAAAATGCACAAAAGTTGCAAGTAAATATTCATCGTGTCATAGTTGATCATTCTTGCCTTGCTAATTACTAATGAAGATTTATTATCTCAATATAATATCCAACTCAAGCATTGCACTCAATCAAATTCAACCAACAAAATTCATTCTTCCCCTACATTTCAAGCTTTACACTCATCCAAATTCAACAACTAGTGAAATTCATTAAGCCCCTCTTTGATCTAGTGACAACAACAACCATGCTATAATTTATGGAAATGAACTTACAATTTATCTTGCCCAATGTCATCAAATATTTTAGTTGTTTGTGCAATCTTAGTTTTGAAAACAATCTTAAAACATTCTCTAATGTTTTGTATCTCTATTTTAGGCAAGTTAATGGTTACAAATATTATCGTTCTTACACATCTACACCATTATCTATAGTCCATTCACTTGGTACTGCACAATTGTTACACATATGCATCATACTCTCTAGAACACCATCCACTAGGGGTTGCACAACATCCTGACACCCATCTAAAATGCATATTTCCCACAACACACTAAACATCTCAAACACTTTTTCACACACTCTACAACTCTTAATTATTTCATCTCATATTTATATTTGAGCTTGACCTAATTGTATCTCCTACCATTATGTGATTAAGCATGAATTCCTATCATAAGAAGCCTCCCCTCTTTAATGCATTCTTACTAAACTATTGGTACCATTATCATATATTTATATATCTCTTGTTATTAATAGCATTACACCAAATTCTTTATCCACAACAATATTTTTCCAATCAAAAATTATTTATAAAAATTAAATTAATGAAATTTAAAATATATGTTTTCAAATATATATTTATATATTTTTGTTATTAAAAATATTACACCAAGTTCTTTATCCATTGTAATTTTTAAATCATATATTATATATATCCTTCTATAAATTATTTATAAAAAAATTATATATTCTTAAACCTGTACAAGTCAACTATAACCCATATCCATATTCTATATACTTACATAAAATAAGCTAATTTAATAGAAAAGTACATTTTTAATTACAAATGTGATAACGTTTTGAACATGAATAAAATTCCAGAATAATCTAAACTATAGCTGATATCCTATTTTCTGTCTACTCATATAAACTAAGTTAATTTAATATTAGGAGTATCACTTTTAATTATAAATTTGATAAAATTATAAATAAATAAAATTCCAGCATAATCTAAATTAATTTTGGGATATTCATTTATATAAAGTAAACTAATTTAATAACAAAATTATCCTTTTTGAATTATTGATAAAATTCTAAGCACTAATAAAATTTAATAAAATTTAAATTTAAAAGTAATCTAAATTAATTTTGACAAAAAAAAGGTAAAATTATCAAAGTTTGAAAATCACTTTTTATGTCTTCCACTTATAATCCAACTACACTTCCGTGCTATATTTGTGGCCCAAATGCCTATGGTTCTTGGGTGTCTCGATGTTGAATCAATAACCAATCATTTAAAATATCTAGCTTAAGGATTGACATCCATTACATTGGCTTCAGGCTACACATTTAACATTGTTTTATCAAATAAATCTCTAACATCTAATGTGTAAAGAAAAACACTCTTGACACTTGCAGATCCACCACAAATTCTCGGAAGTAGCCAATCAATAAGAGATCCAGACAATGAAACTCATAATAAAAAACATAATATCCACAGTAGCTTATTGATGTGAAATGGTTGTGATTATTTTTTTGTGTGTGGATAACTAGGAGAGCATGCCATAAGAGTGTTCTCTTTAATTGAGTTGATTCTTGACCATTGGGAATGCCCAAAGTTCATACAATCCTATAATCACTGGTGAGGCAATTGTAAATCCTATAAACATGTATCTTAGGATGTTATTATTTTAAACTAAAATAAAGTAATTATGTGTCATTTAGTGGAATATAGTTTTTACTTTAAAGAAATGCTATAAGATTTTTGTGTGAAATGTTTGGATTCATGGAAACAAAATGTTTTATGGTTTTCTACAATAATATATATTAAAGAAGATAAAACAAGATTATGGAGCTAGAGGAAGAAATGAAAGAACCATATCACAGGGAAACCTTCAGCTTTTTTAATTATTAACAATGTGCTATATACTAACAACAACCATATTAACACAAGATCAAGCTAATAAGGACAGAGTATTAGTTCACAAACCTAGTCGTGATATGGCATATATTGGCAAGAAAGAGCATAATTTTCTGATCATGGTTGGCCAAAATCATGTTTTCAATGTGGAAGAATTTCTAGTTTCTTCACGAGAGATAAGAAATGTTGTCATGCTAATCGCACCTTTGGCAAATAACTAGTCAAATAATCTAAACTTGAAACACGATATCAATCAAACTCGAAGTGGAGAATAATGATGAAATCCTATGTATTAATTTCATTGGTGTGCTTTTCAAACATATACGAGGAAAGCATGAGTTATTCAACGTCACTTAACCCTACACACCCTTAACCAAGAAAAAACAACAAAGATTAGATCCACAACTTTGTCTTCTTCATTGTAACTTCGTAATCATTCACAATACAATATTTAGGTATGTCACATCCTCCAAAACCATCATCCACTTACCTAGATTAGATTACAACCCTAATCTCTCAATTGGGATTACATTACAACATGTTGAAACCATTGGTTAAAAAGCATAAAAATAGACCAAAATTGGATATTGGATATTGATTACATCTAGTGTAGCTAATACCTTATGCGTGAATGCATAATCTACATGTTATATACAACAAACACCTCATGGATGACTCTACATTCCACATGCAAAGAATATATTTCTCCAACATAAGATTCATAAATCTTAATGCAAGTGTAGACTCAAGGTATATGGATCAAGTCTATCCTATGAGCTCTCTCCCTCTCGAACACAAGCGAACTCAACCGGTTGATTATGGGAAATGGAAAGGTTCGGTACATAAATTTTAATTCGAATCACTAGTGTATAATGAAGATATTTTTTGTTGTGATGGGCATCAATTTATCCAAGGTGAAATCTAGTAGAATAGTGGAATAAATCTCCCTCGGAGATAACCCTCTTCTTCTTCTTCACCCCTTCTTCGTTGGGTTGAATCTTTTATCTATTTTTTGTTTTCCTGATACAAGGGGTATTTCTACCATGCATATCCATCAATGCGATCATAACCAATGAGGAACAAGAAGTAATCAACCTCTTTCGATGGAGGAAAGTTTGAAAAGGGAGATTGCCTTTTCAATTTGCTAGGAAATATAAGAAGTGGAATAAGAGATTCTCCTTTTGAAATATATAGAGAAGGATTAATGGAAGTATGGGGAGGATTCTAGGGACAACTCCGATTCTTAAGAGACATCATCCTCTCAAGTTATTTATCCTTATTGGACCATGAAAACTCTTCTCAGTTGGTCGTTCATGGAAAGAAACCACTTGTGCATCAGAATCCTAGTGGAAATCAAGAAAATTAGAGAGGAAGTAGAAATAATCCATATCAAGGTGAATATATTAGTGCATGTTATGCATACTTTGCTCCAGGTGGAGCAGCATGGGTCTAGTGGGACTCCCTCCAATTCCATTTAAATTCCCTCATATGAAATCCATCTAAGTTAATCTGGTTGTGCTTTGGTATTCCATTCTAGCTTTTCCACAGTTGGTTTCTTTTTATGTTGCAAGATGTTATAATATATTTCTAATTGTAATATCAACCTCTCAACTAGTTCTCTTTTTTGAAAAGCATGTCAGTATTTGGATTCCCACACTCTATGGGGAGAACTCTCTCTTCTTGGGTAAATTTGTTATTTTTTTAGTCAAGTTAACACTACTAATAACTGAATTTCATCATGGCTAACATGGTTTCCCTTGTGGTAGGCCATCCATATGAATCCTATTGTACTTTATATATATTTTACAAAGTAATAGAAGGTAATCATATGACTTTAAAAAAAAAACACATGAACATGGTAATCTCAATTATTTCTTGAGAGTTTCTCATCGGGACTCACTCAATAAACTTATAGAATTTGAATATGAATATCTCCACAATTAACCATAATTATGTTCGATTTTTTGTATCTGAACCATGTGAGAGTGATTTGAATGGTTCTTCAGATGACAAAGTCCTCTCAAATGAACTTTCAATCTAACGAAATAAAAGTTGTAAACCACTCTTTGAATTGGAATGTATTACCTTGTTGCTGAGAGTTGGTAGTTTCAACATATTTGCTTCACAAATTCATCGTTCCATACATGCTCTTTATAAACATTTGTGCTATACTATTCAACTATATGAGAGGCGGTGGAGGACAGATCTCCCTTCAGATGACAAAGTCCTCTCAAATGAACTTTCAATCTAACGAAATAAAAGTTGTAAACCACTCTTTGAATTGGAATGTATTACCTTGTTGCTGAGAGTTGGTAGTTTCAACATCTTTGCTTCACAAATTCATCATTCCATACATGCTCTTTATAAACATTTGTGCTATACTATTCAACTATATGAGAGGCGGTGGAGGACAGATCTCCCTTCAGATGACAAAGTCCTCTCAAATGAACTTTCAATCTAACGAAATAAAAGTTGTAAACCACTCTTTGAATTGGAATGTATTACCTTGTTGCTGAGAGTTGGTAGTTTCAACATCTTTGCTTCACAAATTCATCATTCCATACATGCTCTTTATAAACATTTGTGCTATACTATTCAACTATATGAGAGGCGGTGGAGGACAGATCTCCCTTTCCAATGATCATTCCAGCTGACATCAGGGTTTAGCTCATCAAACACTTGGATGTCGTAATTCGTAGACATTTAGTTGAGTTAGTTAATCCTTTTTCCATTCCAAATAGAGACTTTGTCACTTTTAAATTCATAATAGGAACCCTATATATGGCTAAGGATTCTCTCACATAGCGTATGATCCTTTGGATACCTCAATTATGATGAAAGGCTATGGGTGGTTCAATCCATGCCTTTTGTGTTTACCAAAATGCCATCCCATTGAGATAGAGAGGGTTGGGGACAAGGCATATACAATTTGGGGTTATAAATTTAATAGAAGTATAAAACTCTTATATACCTTTAAACAAAGAGGATACACTTACTTAATCAAGGAATTAATTATAAACATTGATCACATAAGAGGAAAATAAAGTGATCTTAGAAGTAGAAAACAAGGAATTGCGTTTTAATGGGATCGATAAATAGAGCAAAACTAAAATAAATGGAACAAAACGTGCTATAGAGGAAACCTGAGATCGAACCTTCTCTAGGCACACCATAGATATATATGAAGAGGAGATGAAAAACATAGTACCTGTTTTTTTCTCTTCTTTGGTCTTGTCTAGGCTCTTTGAAACCAAAATCCTACAAATCGTATTGAAATCTCTAACACAAACCCTACACTGTAGAAAAACCAAACCCTAATCCTGCAAATCGGTTGAATTTAATTTGTTTGTGCGAACCTAATTCTTGCAAATTATTTGAAGCCACCCTTGATCCGGGTGCCCAAGCGCACGACAAGGACAACAGTGTGACTGAATGCATCTAGTATTGTTATGGTGGAAGCATATTAAGAATAAGCAAGGTAGGAAATACACTACACACAAAAAACATACATACAAACAAAATGCAATATATCGAACCAATCTATGTTACTTCGTTACTATTATATTATGCTCCATACTCTGCTTGTATATTACAATAGTGTACATATTTATATAGAGTGTTGAGAACGCTTGGGTGTCTACACATTATGTTCAGTTACAAAGAAGTTGGAACAGTTCAGAATTTTAACCATTATAGATGACTAGAATAAATCGTAGGACAATCCGTTGTAGTTGTGTCAAGATGTTAGTGTTGATGATGCATGTCGAGGTGCTAAACCTGTCTAGATTGTGTCGAGGTTCAAACTTGTTGAAGTCGATGTTGAACCTATCGAAATCGGCAATCAATTCCAACTGCTGGGTGGATCATTCCTCCTTCCTTAAGAAAAAATGGTCCCCATTGTTTGCTCATTCAGATAAGGAAACGTGTTGGTGAGTTCAGTAGCAGAGTACCACTTTCCTTGTGTTGGAAGTTGTCTAGCTTTAGCTACTTGAAACAAGGGGATTGTGTTCATCCTTGTATGGAATATATGTCGTCTCACGATGGTGCATAAGTAAGAGGCTCTCGAACATCTGGATAGATGTCTTCGATTTCTGATGTCTGCAAGTCATTTTTTTCCAACAATGGTGCATGGTATGGTCGAAGTAGATCCACATTAAATACTAGATGCAGACCCAAGAATGAAGGAATGGAGAGTTGGAAATCGTTTTCTTCAATTAGCTTAAGGATACTATACGGACGATATCGGAAAGGCTTCAACTTTTTATATGGACCAGTGAAGGGTTCCTTCTTTAGATGAAACCAGACCTGATCCCCAATTTGAAATGAATGAGAAGTACGATGCTTATCGTGTTGGGCCTTAGCTTTTGTATTAGCTCGTTGCAACATTTCTTGTGCTTGTTTCTAGATGTTGTATATTTGGTCTCGAAACTTCAATGCTCTTTCAAATTATTGTTGGTCAGAGTTGGCATTGTTCAGCTATGTTAATGAACTGATCAACTCAATGGGCACTGATGGTTGAAATCCACAATAGATACCGAATTGACTCTTTCTCGTAGAGTTGTGTTGAGCATAATTCTAATTGTGCTGTATGTATGGGAGACTTCCATCCCATGTCTGATGATTCTTGTGGTTGTACATGTGAAATAGTTGTACTGCTAAGAAATTCACAGCTTTCGTCTTTCCTTCTATATGTAGATGGAAAGTTGTTGACAAAGAGAGTCTCGTGTCGAGCTGTTGCCAAAGAGTCTTCCAAAATATGCTGACAAATATCGCATCTCTGTCAAAAATGATGGTCATCAGGAGGCCATAATGTTTCCAGGCATGTTTGAAGAAGAGCTAAGCAGACTATTGTCATGTCATAGTCTTCTTACATGGAATAAGAATAGCCATCTTGGAAAATTTGTTGACTACTACTAAGATCTCATCATGTTGATGTGTGGTAGTAGGATATCACGTCAAGTAGTCCATAGAAATATATTCCCATGGTTGACTAAAAATCAAGATATCGTGTAGATAGAAAATGACACACTTGCTAATGAAAGGTCAAAGAATGTCATCCATATATCGCATAAAGGTCGGAGGTGCATTGGTTAAGCCGAAAGGAATGACTAACCATTCAAACAATCCTTCCTTGATTTTGAAAGTATTTTTCCATACATCAGTGGGATCAATCGGAATCTGATGATATCCCGACTTAAGGTCTAGCTTAGTAAATAAATTAGCGCCTTTCAGACAGTTGATGAGTTCGTCTATCCTTGGAAGAGGGTATCTATTCTTTACCAATTTTTTGTTGAGATCCTGATAGTCGATGCACATGCACCAATTCCCATCTTTCTTTCATACGAGGACAAATGGAATTCCACAAGGAGAGGAGTTGGGTCAGATATGACCTTTATTGATCAAATCACAAATTTGTTTGTGAATCACTTCATTCTTGACAATGGATCTTCTGTAAACAGATGTGTTAGGCAATGAAGAACCATGAACATGTTCAATGGAGTGTTTTATCTAGCAATGTAGAGGTACTATGTTTGGTTCTTGAAATACGTTTCAGTATTCCTCAATAATGTTGTTGATCTGTTGTTGTTGTTCGTTAGCTGCATTGGTCGGTGAGTCGACTAGTTATTGCAGTCTTCTTGGAATGTTGATTCTTAATCATGATCAATGTGAATTTCTAACCATGGTTGATAAGCTTCTTTGTCTATTTGGAAGATACCATCACAAACATTGATGTAGGTCATCGCTCGGGTATGTCGTACCATTGGTTCTGTACTTTGATAATCACCTTCTGAGGTCATGACTGATAACTTCCATGTTGATCCCATAAGTGAGGTTTCCCACAAAAGGCCTCAGCTATGGAAAGCGGTACCACATTGCAAAGTACTTCATCTTCAAAAGGCTTAATGAAGTAGGTGAGTCTCATTATCGGGTGATTCTTAATTCCTAGCCATCCTCCATCTAATTGATGTCATAAGGATCGGGAATTGGAGTGGTGACAAGACCAAGTTTCTTCAAGAGATCTTCATAAATGAAGTTATTCTGGCTACCAATATCCACAATCATATACGTGGATTTTTTTGAACCCATATCTCTATATGGAACGTGCGCTCTTGTTCCTCCTCATTGATGATAGTCGAGGATGTCAAAGTGGTCGATGTTGATTTCAAAAGGGTCGATGCTTATGGGTACAATTCTACCAGGGTTTGGTTGGACAAGTCGGAGGTCGAAAATGTTTCCAAAAATGTCTTTCGAGCCTTGCATTCAGATGTATCATGCCATGATGAACTGCGATAATCACACAATTTCCCGGTAGGGGGTTGTTTGTTATGTTTGCTTTTGGTTTTTTGATAGTGCTTCTTGCCATGGTCGTGCTTTGGCGGGGTTGGCTGAGAAGGGTGTCTTGACTTGCCAAAGTCGTCTAGTACCTTCTTTTTGGATGTTTGACCTATCGGCTTGGTCGTGAAACATTATTTTTCTTTCTCTTTAGCTCCAAGCTTGTTGGCATAGTGGAATGCATCTGCAAGCATACTAAAAATCAGAAAATCCATCTCTTGCTGAAAGTAGGGGGACAATCCACCGACATACTTCAAAACAAGCAATTTCTCTTCTTCTTTGACACCAGGTCTCACCATGAGTCGATAGAACTTCTTAGTGTAACTCTACAGGGATTGGTCTTTCCATTGCCTTAGGTGCTGTCACTTCTTATAATGTTGTTCAATGTATTTGGTTGGGTATAAATCCTTCCAAATGTACTCAAATGAATTTCTCCCACGTATCTACAGGGTCTCCTTCGTTCTCCATGTTTGTCGACAGGTTCTCCCACTAGCAGTGCACATAAGTCGACATCTTTAATGCTGCAATGGTGATATTTTTTCGGATTATGAGAGTTGATTCATGGAGTAATAGGATTCCAGTTGGTGTACCCACTTGTCTATGGATTCTATGTCAATATTTCCTTCAAGATTCGGTATGTCCAAGTTCATTTGCACTTTGAATGGATTGATTTTGTCAGATTTGGATCTCGTCGAGGATTCTCCTAATGTTGAGGTGAATCGCATGATAATCTCATTGAACTAAGAGAACATTTTGGTTCACTGTCGAGCCAATTCTTTCTCTATGAGATTCTATGTCTCTTCAGTTGCATGTCTATTGTCTATTTCTTCGGCCATCTTTGATCTAGTAGTATGAGTAGAAAGATACTTTGAAGTTGAAGGGAGTGTCTGCTTGGATTGTTGATTTTGCGAGCGTTTTTAAACATGGATAAGTCAGGTAACCTCAATAGAATCATCTACACACAACTTAAGCACAAACAAACTAGATGCAAGCTCTGATCAGGCTTATGAGAAGCTCTGATACCAATGATCGAGGTGCCCAAGCGCACGACGGGGACAATAGTTTGACTCAGTGAATCAAATAATGTTATAGCGGAAGCATATTAAGAATAAGCAAAGCAGGAAATACAGTACACACAAAAAACATACATACAGACAAAATGCAAGAATTTGAAACAATCTCTATTACTTTGGTACTGTTATATTATGCTCCATACTCTGCTTGTATATTACAATAGTGTACATATTTATATAGAGTTTTGAGAATGCTTGGGTGTCTACCTATTACGTTCAGTTACAAAGAAGTTGGAACGGTTCAAAAGTTTAACCGTTACAGACGACTAGAAGACAGAGGGACAATCTGGCGGAGTTATGTGGAG
This sequence comes from Pseudotsuga menziesii, assembly GCA_001517045.1. Taxonomy (NCBI): domain Eukaryota; kingdom Viridiplantae; phylum Streptophyta; class Pinopsida; order Pinales; family Pinaceae; genus Pseudotsuga; species Pseudotsuga menziesii. Next base: position 244,095 of record LPNX011200389.1, read on the forward strand.
ATGATGGTGTGGAGATGATGGTGTCGAGGTGATAAACCTATCAAGGTTGTGTCGAGGTTTAGACTTGTCGAAGTCGATGTTGAACCTGTCGAAGTCGACAATCAATGCCAATGGCTAGGTGGATCAACCCTACTTGTGTAAATCTCTTGGAAGCTTCAGATCAACAAATTGAATGTGACCTCCAAACAATATATGCATGAGGGAGAGGCACTGGATTGACAAGATGTCCAACGACATCCATGAATGGGTTCTGTGAAAACTGACAACTCCATGTTGTCTGGTCATAGAGTCTGTCTACCCAAGGAAAGTATTCAATGGTGATTAGATTCCTAAGTTATCATTGTTTGCAGTCGAAAGAAATATTTGTGGGAGGCGTGTTACAAAACCACTCATTGCAGTTAGGAAAAACCTCAAAGCAAGCAATACGTTACCTACCAATAGGGTTTCATAAACTCAACCTTAATGTCACGAGGACGAGCACCAGAAGGATGAGGAGAATCCTTCGGATTAGGAGAAGAACCCGAGGAAGCGAGGATAGTCCACCAGAGTAGGAGGAGAAACCACAGGGGCCTAGGAGTTGAAGGTAAGGATAGTCGACTGGAGCAGGGGAAGAAACGGTCAAGGCGAGGGGAAAAAACCACCACGATGAGGGGAACAAACTGTCGTGACGAAGAGAGTCCACCCGACCAGGGGAAGAAACTGTTGGGTGAGGAGAGTTCACCAGAGCAAGGAAAGAAATCACATGAATTCAAAGTGAACGAGGAGGACACACATCAACAAATGACGAGGACACACATAAAAATTGGACTGGTGGAAGGGACGACTATAGCTAGAGTGTTTTACAAAAAGACCCCGAAAAAAAAAACACCTATAGACATAAATATAGCTTAGGGTCTTGATAAAAATATCATAAATGTTGAATACAATAAGTAAAAATCAAATAACATGAGGAATGTTTATAATAAACAATGTGGATGAAGCTATTATCCATATGTGAATCATTTAAAAAAAAAACATAAATGTTAAATACAGTAAGTAAAACTCAAATAATATGAAAAATATCTATAATAAATAATATAGATGTAGCTAACATTGATATACCATAAATCATATTAAAAAAGAAGAACATAAAAAATAAAAATAAAATTGAAACAACAACAACAACTTTGAATTGAAGAAGAAAAAAGAAAATTTAAATTGAAGAAAAATAATTAAATAAAATAAGTAAAAGTCAAATAATGTAGAAAATGCTAATAGATAATGTGAATATATTTAACATCAATATATACCATGAATCATATTAAAACCAAAAGAGAAAAAATAAAAAATGTTAAATCATAATTGTTGAATACAACAAGTAAAAATCAAATAATGTGACAAAATGTCAACATTGTATCATAATGCAGTAAGCATCGATAACTTACAATGAATAAAATAAATAAAAATCAAACAACAACAACAACAAATTGAATTGAAAAAGAAAAAAATAATTAAATTAAAGAAAAAAATTAAATAAAATAAGTAAAAATCAAATAATGTAGAAAATGCTTATAGTTAATATGAATATATTTAACATCAATATCTGATACAATGAATCATGTTAAAACTAAAAGAGAAAAAATAAAAAATATTAAATCATACTAGTTGAATACAACAAGTAAAAATCAAATAATGTGAGAAATGCAAACATTGTATCGTAATGTAGCTAGCATCGATAACTTATACATTCATCATGTTAAAAAAACAATAATAAAAAATAAAAAATAGACCACTGATAAATATACGACAACTAGATGAATTTATCCTTTCTATATGATGACAAACATATCTTGGACCTTTACAATGATGCCATGATTATTCAATGACCCTTTTGTTAGACAACAGACTTCTAATCAGACTTGATAACTTTTGGAAGTTAGTTTCCTCAATGGACTATCTGAGAATCATTGGTAGTTAGTTTCATGAAATGAAGTGAAGAATCATTGGTAGTTAGTTTTTAGAGTGAAGACTCCAAATAGCTTTGTAATAATAGAAAAGAAATAGTCATTGATTTGTATTTAATAGACAAACCGTTTATACTAAAATTAGCCAGAGAGAACCACTAAATAAGAATAATAAAAAATTAAGGTTTATATTAAGGAATAGTGTTACATAGAGATTGATATACATGTGCAAATAATATAATAATCTAATCAAATAAAATATACAAAGTAATTGGAAAGAGGCTAAAAATGAGGATTAAAAATGTTGAATTGGGTAAAAAATTAATAAATAATAAGTTAAATAACAAAGATTAATATCATCAACCCTCTTACGAGAAATAAAAATCTACATGGAAAGAATGTGGAAGAATTTAAGAAAAGTTTTCAAAAATAATTAAAGAAAAGACCACCATAAATAGATAAGGTCAAAGCCGATCGGCCAAATCGACCACAGATAAGGTGACCACATATAGTAGCTACTTATAAGTATTGGTGAAGGAAGAGACAACTTGATGGAAAAGAATAATTTCTTACTATGAGCTGGTATAGATTGTGTGGAGCATGAACACAAAGATGAAATTATAAAATTTTATCATCCGTCAGCTTAAGGGCTTAAGTTCTCATTAACAAGGTTCAACAAAATATCAGTGTTTTTATTCATTACAAGAAAAAGGTTATTTTAGTTTTATATTAGCACCACTATTTCTAAAGAATTTGGGAAATCCTCTATTTTCAAATAGTGGGGCAAAAGTGGCAATAATGTGGGAATATGCAAGTTGTGTTAAGATTTATGGTGCAAAAGTGGTGCTTGTAAAAAGGTTGATTATGGTGTTAAATGAATTTGTGGCATTCCATGGTGTATGGTGCAAACCACCAAAACAAATCCTAAGTGGATTAAAATTTTGTGGTGTTAAACACCAAAACCAATTCAACCTAAATAAAAAGTTTTTGGTGCAAAATACCAAAAATATTATTATTATTTTTTAACATATATAAACTTGTACTTGTATATGGTGTAAAGCACCATAAAAGAATAAATGTTGAAAAAATATAAATCACATTAAATTATATATATATATATATATATATATATGTATATACAAAAACTTGTACTTGTATGTGGTGCAAAGCACCATAAAATAATAAATGTTTGAAAAAAATATAAATCACATTAAATTTTATATATATATATGGTTAGAAGATTTGTTTTATACATTTTTAATAGTTTATTTTGTTTTAAACAACCATAGCTATAGTAGCAAGAAAGTAAGAAGGTATTGTACCAAATTAAATACAAAAATTCAAATACTCTGAAAAAGACCTGTGTTTATTATACAGCTAAAGCTTTATATTAAAAAAAATGCACCTTTATGTTAATTATTTTCTTGAAAAAAATTCTCATATTTATATTTCAAAAACTGAAATTCAAATATATTGTACATTTTTCAGTATTCTAGAAAAATATCACAATTTAAACGCCCAACAAAACTTAAGTAAAATACAGTGTGTATATTTTTCTTATAAATAAACTACAAATAACAAGAAAAAACAAAAACCTATGTGATCAAACATACAATAAATTGATCAAAATATCAAACTCTTCAAAAGTAGAAATGATAAAATTCTACCAGATGTAAATCAAATTCTACCAGATGTAAATGGTCAAAAGATTTTTTCATTAAAAAATTTCAAATCTTTTTTCATTAAGAAATTTCAAATATATAAATATATATATATATATTTATTTGAAAAATGTATTACTTTATAAGCAGATTCATATAACAAAGATGAGCATAATTATTGTGTATAAGCAGATTCCAATAACAAGGATGAGCATAATTATTGGATATGTTGCAAAATACATAAATGCGGATGATACATTCCACAACTTATTTGACCCACCCATAAACCGAAACTAGCAACTGTAAGTCTGAAGATCCAAACCTATGTAGATTGCAAATTGACAAAAAATAAAAAGTAGTATCCACTGGGGTTGCTTACAGCTACTACTTTCTTCTTGATCCTCTGTCTCTCCTATCTCAAATGGAGCCAAAATCTTTCACCTGCAATTTATCGGTCTCACCTGAGCTGCCTTGGTCTTTAGGTATTGATGTTCGTCCACAACCCTTTCTTAATTTTGCATGTTCGGGAACAAAACCTTGAGATTTAAGCGCAACTCTTGGGATTTCTGGTGGTATTTTTTTCTCTCCAGTGGGCACCATTCAAGTCTCCAAGATTTATCCTGGTAAAGTCTCTTTACGGTCATAGTACATCTGTCACTAAGTTTTCCGAGATAAACCGACCCACCTCGAGAAAATCTGAACCCTCTTTTACTATGGTGCAAACAGAGCAACCAAATCATTTGAAACTTTGAACCCTCTTTTACTATGGTGGTGCAGACCTAAAACAAAGGCTGCCGATACTTCATATATGTCTCCTCATACCTGGGTTCACCATAACTTGTGATTTTCCTCTGAGCACCTTTGAAGAATAAACATAGAGTACTGGAAAATAAAATATGGAGAAGATATCCAGCTCCATTAAAAATACAGGAAGGAAGGAAAATTTCAAGGCAAGAAGATTGAAAAAGAAGCTCCCCTATTATTTACATAATATTGGAACTTGCCAACAATACATGGGATTAATGGGATTTTGAGTATTTGATCCTAACCCTAAAATAAAGGTAACATATATAAAAATTACAGTTTTATCTCTGCCATCTCGAAATCAACAGAAATAAAAAATGTAGGTGAGAAAAATATAAAACTAAACACAAGTTACAAAGATAAATAGGCGAAGTGATAAAAAAAAATACAGACCTACCAAAAAATGGAACGCACACCTGCTGAAATGAAAGATCAGGAATGCTTCAAAGCCTGGTCTCAAAAGGTAATGCCATCTAGAAATTAACAGAAAAAAAAATGTAGGTTAGAAAAATATAGAACTAAACACAAGTTACAAAGATAAATAAGGGAACTGATAAAAAAAGTACAGACCTACCAAAAAAATGGAACACACACTTACTGGAGTGAAAGATCGGAAATGCTTCAAAAACCTATTGGGCTTGGCCCTGGTTTCAAAAGGTAATTCCAAGAAACAAAATTTAGTACAAGGGTGGTTTTACCCAAAATTTCCAGGACGCAGTCTCGACGATGTGTAATAAATTTTGTATAGAAGTTTTACCCAAAACTTCTAGGAAGTAGGTTGAGTAATAAATATGATTTGAGGCTATGAATGTCAACTATGCATTCACTATCTACTTCATTAATTATGATAGTATTAATTGTATTAATTATGATAGTAATGTAAAAGAAATGATTTCTGGGGATTCTAAATGGATTTTATTTATTTATTAATATATTTAATAATTAGATTTAAAAGCCATAAATAATATATAATATGAAATAGAATATATATAATATGAAATAGAATAAAAACAAGTAAAATAGGACTGACTCATGTTAAAAAAATGAAACATACCTCTTCACTTCTAAGATTTTAATGTTTTGTATTTTTCTTTTTAATTTTATGTGCATCGCCCCAATATTTGAAATAAGTACTTTAAAAAAATATAAACTTATTAGATATTTTTTCATTTTAACCACTTTAACTTGTTATCTTTACTAATTGATAACAATAATTTACATATAATTGAAAAGAATGTAACTTGTTTTATTTAGTAATTTACATAAAACCTGATGGAACATTACTAATAATTACTTTTTTTTTCACACTATATTTATTATTACTTTGTAATTATGGTTATCATTAATGTTTATAAAAATTAATTTTGATATATGTATATATATTTGATTTTTTATTAGTTTTATGATAGTTAAAAAAAAAATGATTTTTAAAATTTTTGATAAAGATTTGAAATTTTATATCCATTATTGTTTATTAAAAAAAAAATCGAAATAAATATAAAATGTTTAAATTAAACATAAAATATTTCCCCTATAGATAATATTATAATATTTTCTTAATTTAATGTCAATTTACAATTTTGATAGTTATTTAACAAATATTTTTATAAAAATAACATATTTTGAAATTATTAATCTATAAATTAATTTAAAACAAATTATAAACTTATAAAAATTAATAAATTTAAGTTTTTGATAACCTTGTAAATGGAAAGCGAAACAAAGTTACTCTTTCTAATGTCATTAAAAGCATTTGGCTTCTAATTAAAAAGTATATTGTTTTAATATTATTATTGCAATAGTAATTAATAAGTTGATTTGAGGTTTGTAATTTTTTAAATTGTTATTTTCTTTAAGAGGTGATTTTGTATTCAAGATATGTTCGTCTTCAAAGTGGAACTAGGACATGAATTTAGTAAGATTCACATTGAAGTCTTTGAAAGAAGGGAACATCCACCATGTTGGATACCTCATGATGAAACCCATATACCTAGAAAGAGAGAAAATGTTTTTTTTTAAATGTTTTGAGGCCTTAATCGTGGCCTCTTAATGCCATCCATATCCACACTTAGTGGATAAATATATCATATTATTAAGGTTCTTTTGTGGAGGTATGAGATGTCATCCAATGCCTTCGAGCCCTGTGATTTTTTCTATCCTATTTATTTCCAAGCTATTGAGAGTTATACTTAAATCTAAAAACATATTAATGGCTCCCATATTTCAATTCAAAAGCATACTTAGTTCTCAAAACCTCTTAATGTCTCTTATACTTCCACTTAGATGCTCTAGATCCCTTAGAGAGGTCATGTGTGGTAATTTCAGGCAATATAAATGGATCTTGACCCCTATAATCTTTCTTTATAAGTTAAGGTGTTGGATCCTACCCCAACTATGTATATGTCCTATAATCTTTCTTTATAAATTAAGTTGTTGGATCCTACCTCAACTATGAGATACATACATGGATATCAAACCTCATAATGGATTTAATATACAAAATTGGAAGCCAAACATCCCCTATATAGGTCCTATGTGGTGGTTTTGAACCTCCTTCCTATCCCTTTATCCCTAAGTGTGTATGTTTAGGGCATATGTCCTAGGTTTCCTACATTTACCTTATCTAGATCCAAGTCTTATATGTAGGGATTAAAACCTCCTAAAGAATATCCTATCACTAGCCCTAGGATTCCTCCCTTTACTACGTCAATGCCCTAAGGACCCTACCCAGCGCTCACAACCTAATGGCATGGATATCCATAAAGACAAAGCATACCCTCGAGAGGTCAAGTGTGATTCTTTAAGGTGTTGATAATGGTCTTGTATGCTTAGGAAAGTCCCTTACAACTCATGTATTTTATTTTTCCACTATCCATGTCTAAGGTGCTTAATCATAGGACAATGAGGCCATATGTGGTTGGTGGAGGCGACCTTCTTATCCTTGGATGGATAAGAGATTTCCTAAGTCCCAAGGTTCAAGTTTCTTCCATTGACCATGTTTAAGACCTCAAGGCCCCAAGACCTAGATACAAAGCTCAATGGATACCCTTGCATTTCCACACGTGATTCTTTGAGGCGTTTTCCTTGGCTCTAGATTCCTTAATGGTTTATTTATGGCTAAAGGCATGGTCTTCTTCTCTGGAGCATCATTCTTGAGGTCCTTACTCCTAATACACCTACATACTTCTGAAATCAAAATAATGGTGTTAATATCCTCAATCATATGACAATGACACTATCAAGAGGCCATGTGTGGTTGGTTGAGGTGATCTTTCTATCGTTGGATGGTTATAAGATTCCTTTAGGGATAGAGGTTCAAATTTCCTCCCTGAACCATGTCCCAGGGCGGAATCCCCCAAGACATGGATGCATAGTGGCATGTATATCCATGTAAGTTCATGCATGGTGCTCTAGGAAATTTTCATCACTTTAGATGCAACAATTATTTCTTTAAGGACAAAGACATGGTTGTTTTCCTTAAAACATCATTCCCAAGGCCCTAAGACATGTAGATACCACTCAAAACCACATAATGGAAATGACATAATCAATCATAGGCCAATGATACCCTTAAGAGGTCATGTGTTTTTAGTGGAGGCAATCTTCTAAGCCTTAGATGTATAAAAGAATAATTTAGAGCTCGAGATTAAGGTCACCTCCACTAACCATTTGTAAGGATCCAAGGCCATAAGACCTATATACATAGCGCCATATATAAACCTATTAAGTAATCAATGGTGCTTCTAGGTAGTGTTCATAGATTTAGATGCCTCAACAATTTCTTTAAGGAAAAAAACACAGTATTCTTCGATGGAACATAATTCCCAAGGGATTAAGACATGTACATACTACTTAAACACCACACAACATTAACAACATCCTTAATCATAGGTCAATTATATGAATTAGGATGTTGTGTGTGGTTGGTGGAGGAAAACTTCTTACCCTTAGATGGCTACATGATTCCTTTATGGGAAAAGGTTCATGTATCCTCCACTGACCATGCTCAACGCCCTAAGGCGAGAAGACTTAGATACATAGTAGCCTAATAAACCCATCTGTTGGCTTGGCTGGTCTTTAATGTGAATGTTGGCTTGACCATGTGCAGTTTGATAAACCCAATTGTTAGATGGCTTGGCTGAGTAGCTTGATAAACCTAGTGGTGTTTTGGCTTGTTTTCTTGCAGCCTGATAAACCCAATTGTGTATTGGCTTGGCTGGACAATCTGATAAACCCAACTGTAGGTTGGCTTGACTGTGTTGATATGTTCTGGCTATGTGTGAGTCTGTTGTTCCCTAGTTCCTCATGGAAATCATGTCCAACTCGGGGGTGGCAGTTGTGTTGAGAAATTGATGAACACAACTGGACTATGGTTGGGTGGAACATTGCAGCGACATAGCTAGTTGCGGGACAAATTCATCTTCAAGATAAGTATTCTTTGTTGTGTTATTTCTCCAATGTATTTTCTTATGAATATATTGATTATGTTGAATGCTGATGGATGAATTAAGTAGAGTTTATTGTTGATTAAATGTCTCTACGTTTTTCATCTGTTTTTGTCTTGTAATTCCATTGCATTTTTCTTAAGTTCATGGAGGCTAGAATCTTGGTTACAGGGTCAAAAATACAACTATCTTAAGGTAAGATGTGTTTTTTTGCCCTCCAGAATCCTCATGCAGAAGGTGGAAGTCGGAAGTTGGAAGCAGTGAAAAACGAGGAAAAAGACAAGGTAGAACGTTGGTTTCTGCACCCTGAAATCCGCATCCGGAAGGGGAAAAGTGGGAGGCAGAAAGAGAATTTGAAACAAGCCAGAGTGTTGGTTTTTCGCACCCCAGAATCTGCTTGCAGAAGGCAGAAGTGGAAAAGAGCCAACAATTCTAAGGTAAAGTGTAGATTTCTGCACCCCGAAGCCCGCAGCAGAAGGTGGAAGGTAGGAGGTGGAAATCGGAAAGAGAAATGAGGCCAAGTATTGGTTTTTTGTGATCCAAAGTCCACCCGGAGAATGCGGAAGGTGGAAAGCGGGAAGAGAAAAGTGAACAAGTAAAGGTATCACTTTGTTGGTTTTCTGATTCTTGAAGTCTGCAATGGAAGGGAGAAAGGAAGAATGTGAAGGCATAATGTGGTTAAATGATTTCGTCCAATGTCAAGTTTTTGATTCCCAAAGTCCAAAGCGGAAGGCGGAATGCAGAAGGAAGAATTTGGTCAATGATTCCATCGCATTTTAGGTTTTTGATTTTTGAAGTTTGCAGCGGAAGGAGAAAAGACAGAATGTGGAAGGTGGAATTTGGTCAAATGATTTCGTTGCATGTTAAGTTTCTAATTCCCGTTGTCCACAATAGAAGGAAAATTGTGGATAAATGATTTAGTTGCATGTTAAGTTTCCAATTCCCGTAGTCCACAGTGGAAGGTGAAATGCAAATGTGGATAAATGATTTCATTGTATTTTAAGTTTTTGATTCCCTCAGTCCATAGAGGAAGGCAGATAGGAGAAACATGGAAAGCAGAAAGGTAGGAAATCATAGTGGCGTTTTGCAGAGTTTCGCTTGCTGCAAGCCGCATTGAAGAATGCAGAAGGCGGAAGGTGGAAAGGACATGTTCAGTGCATAAAAGGTTTTTCTGGTCACAGAATGGATCTATGAGCTACGGAACGACTATTAGGTTGGTGTTTGAGCCTTAGAATGAATGTTAAAGGATGTTGCATGACCCATGACTATGTTTAAAGAGAGAATTAATAAGTTTTAAATTATTTCGGATATCAGTCAAGTGTATGGGCACCGAGTATATGGACATTGTGGTATTAGAGCATTTGTAGTCTTGTTCCTCTACTTATGTTCTAATGAGCAAGAAGAGAGTCACGTTCCTCCCTATTGTGCTCCTACAAAGGGGTGGGTACGTAACACCAGTGATGTGTGTTTCTTTAAAATATTGTTCATGGCTCTAGATACCTCAAAGATTCCTTTAGGGAATAAGGCATGTGATTACTTCCTTAATTATAAATACATCCTAAAGACCACTTACTAATATTCAAAACCATCAAATGACATAGACTTCCCTACTCAAACACTAAATATACTCTCAAGAATCCACGTGTATTTGTCTAAGTTGTTCTTCTTGGAGATGGATTCTTAAAGATTTTTTCAATATTAAGACCCAATTTTTCTCCCTCAAGTATGTCTAGGGCACCCAAGACCCATACAAGGTTCTTAAAAAATTACAATGACACTAATATCCCCACTTATATGAATAATATGCTCTTGGGAGGTCATGTATGTTGGTTGTAGGCATTGTTCTTAGCCAAAGATTCCTAAAATTTCCTTTAGGGCCTAAGTCTCACAGTTTTCTCCCCAACCATGTCTAAGGTGTTGACACCTATAATTAGTCTTAAAAATCTCTCTGTTCCACAAAAAATTCCACTCATAGGCCAAAGATACTGTGGAATGGTCTATTATAGTTGTTCAACATGTCATTCTTGGCTATAGATACCTAGAAGCTTCTTTTAGGTCCTAAGGCTTTGTTTCCATTCTTCAACCATGTATAGGGCCCTGAGAACCATACCTAATGCTAAAAAACTTCTTAACAGTTCCCATATTTTGACTATAAGGACAAATATCCCCTCGAGAGGCTAGCTTTGGTGTTTGGAGACATCATTTGTAGACCTTTAGGCCTAAAAGTTTCCTATATATACAATGCATGAGATTCCTACACCAACCATGGTTTATACCTCAACACCTAAACCTAGTTCTCAAAAATTCCTAATGGTGCCCATATCTCTACTTGGTACTCAGGGATACCCTCATGAGAGCATGTGTGATGTTTCAATGTGATGTTGTTGGGCCTACCTACCCATATCCCAACTTGGAGGAAAATGATAATTGCAGGAGATCGAGTATGCCATGGTTTAACGTGTTGTTCTTGAAGTAGGATACCTGAAATATTGTTTTATATACTAATGCTTCGGTTCATCTCTTATGCATGTCTATGGTCCCATGACCCATCCTTGGTGCTAAAAACCTTTTAATGGTGCCCTATTAGAACTTAGACGCCATGCGTGGTAGGTTAAGGGTTGATTCATGGACCTTGAGTTTAAAAGGATACATTTTAAGACTAAGTCTAATGTTTCATCACTCTATCTTGGTTTAGGTATCAATACTTACACAGTTCTCAAAATACTATAACAGTTCCAATATGATCTATTGAAGGTGAAGGATCCCCTTAGGAGGCCATTTGTGTTTTTTCAAGGCATTGTTATTATCACTAGAAACACAAAATATCCCTTTAGGGCCTAAGGTCTAGGTTTCCTTCATTCACTATGTTCAAGGCCTTACGATCAATACCTTGTGCTCAAAAATTCATAATGGTGTCAACATCAACATTTTGAGGTCAAATATTCCCTTGAGAGGTCATGTGTTTTCACTCAAGGAATCAATCTTGTGACTATATTCCATTAATTATATGCATATAGTGGATTAGGATCAAGCATTTTCTACCAATCATGTCCAAGGCCTTGAGACACATACTTGGGCCAAGTATATTCTCGACAGGTTTATATGTGGTTGATCAAGGCATTGTTATTTAACCTAAATGCATATAACTTTAATTTACAGAATAAGGCCTAGATTTCATTCGTCAATAATTTTCATGGCATAGAGACTCATACCTAGTATCCAAAATGATCTAATGTAACATGTATCCCAACTTGAAGGAGAGGATAACCTTGAGAGGTCTTAGGTGGTGGTTTTAGGTATACTTGGTGGCCATGAGTACCTACAATATTTATTTGGATACATATCCCCACATTTCCTCCCCAAACCATGTAAAATTCCTTGAAATACATACCTACTACTCAAAATATTCCAATGGCTCCCTTATCCCCACTCAAAAGGAGCCGATACCTTTTAGAGGTGTTATGTTGTAGCTTGAGTTGTTTCTCTAATCTTAAGATAACTAGAAGCTTCCTTGATGTCCTAAGTTTTAGGTTTTCTCCCCTAGCCTTTCTCTTACCTCCAAAACCCATACATAATGTTGAACAACTTCTTAATGTCATCATCATCCCACTATTAGGTGAAGGGTATCTTTCAAAGGTCATTTGTGGTGGGTTGAGGTGTTGTTCTTTGCCCTCTATGCATAAAAGTTTATTTTAGGGTGTAAATCTAATATTTTATTTGTATACCATGCTCATAATCTTGAGACCAATATCTACTATTCAAGTCCTTATAGTGCAATTAATATCCCCACTAAGAAGTGAAAGATTCCCTCGATAGGTCATCGGTGGTGATTCAACCCATTAATATGGGACATGGGTGTATAGAATGTGCCTTTAGGTCCTAAGGCCTAAGTTTCCTTCAATGACCATGTCAAAGGAATCGACACCCATGTCTATTACTCAATTCCTCCTAATAGAATTGGTATCTCAACTTATACTTCAAGGATACCCTCAAATAGTATTGTATAGTCATTTTAAGTGTCTTTCTTGACCATAGATTCCTAGGTAGTTTCTTTAGGATCTAAAATTCAACTTTCCTCTCATGTCTATGTCTAGGGCCCACCCATACCTAGTCCTTAAAACCTTTCAAATTATACCCATATCCCTATTCGAAGGCCAAGGATCCCCTTGAGAAGTCATGTCTTGTTGTTGGAGGTGCCTACATCTCTATTAGCCTTAAATCTATAAAAGCATCCTTTAGTGCCTAAGTCTTGGTTTGCTCCCTTAACCATGTAAAAGACTCCTAGTCCCATTTGTACTTATCAAATTTTTTTAATAGTATTGATATCCATAGACAAAGGCTAAGAATACCCTCACAAATCCACACATAGTGGTTTGAGGTGCTTTTATTGGCCATATATGTTTAGAAGATTCCTATAAGACTTAAGGTATGAGTTTCCTCCGTCAACCAGGTCTAGGGCCTTTAGACCCTACATAATGCTCAAATCCTCCTAAGAAACTAATAGTGATCAAACAACTTGGTAATTAATTATTACTATTAATAAATAAAAAATTTATCATTTAAACAATTAAATTTCAATTCAAAACACTTTTATCACCATCTTTATAATCTTAATAAATTAAAATTGATTATCTTTGAATAATAATTTTGTAAAATGCTTACATTAATTTATTTAAAGTGACACTAATGTAAAAAGTAAACAATTGAATCAATTATATATATATGTGTGTGTGTGTGTGTGTGAGGATTTGCACTTTTATATATATAAGTGCAAATCCTCACATTAAAAACATTTATTTGTTTGAATAAAATAAAAAATCAATCATTGAAGTAGCTTATTTAGAAAATTAATTATTTGTAAATTTGTTTTATGGTTGGTGCAAACCCTTTTAACTAAAATTTATATGTAAGTTTTAATTTGGGAAAAGAATTATCACCACCTTATTGTACTTGTTAAAGTATCATATACCAATTCACTAATTAATATATATGATGTGACATGTCATTTCCAATAAAATTAACAAAACCTATCACCACTTTAACACCATATAGTGTAAGTGGTGCTAATATCCCAATATTAATATAGAAAAATAATTATTTGTAAATTTGTTTTATGGTTGGTGCAAATTATCTTAAGTAAAATTTATTTGTAAGTTTTAATTTCGAAAAAGAATTATCTCCACCTTATTGTACTTGTTAAAGTATCATATACCACTTCACTAATTAATATATATGATGTGACATGTCATTTCCAATAAAATTAACAAAAACTATCACCACTTTAACACCATATAGTGTAAGTGGTGCTAATATCCCAATATTAACACCATATAATATAAGTAGGGTTAACTTCTTGTGCTAAAGATGCACTTAAGCTAGTGATTAAAACATAATAATGATACTAATTCCCATCAACAGATTTAATAGGCTAAACATCAATTTAAATAATTTTTATTTCTACTTTATATTTTAATCAATAAAAGATGGTTATTTTTATTGTTTGTCAATATTATGAGTCATAAGTATTTAATTTTAAATAGTATTTTTTTTTGTTGGCTAATGGGAAGAACCCGTGGTTGGAGTTTTGGTATCCGTAGGATTTGAACCTGCTTAGCGGCATCTTAACCATACCCCACCACCAATTATTCTACATTTCAAAGATAATTTTTTTATATAGTATTAAAAATGAATAATTAAATTGAATTGAATCAAGTGAATTTATTTGTTTAAATAATTTAAAAATAAGAAATTGAATTTGTTGGGATTGTGATGCAAACATTCATAAATTAGTCTTATATTTATTTGAATGAAAAAATTATAAATAATTAAACTAAATTATTTAAAGAATATTTATTTGTAAAATGGTTGTGTTTATGGTGAAAATCCTCATAAATAAATCCTACATATACTTACAAATAATCATTAGCACCATTTTAAGGTACTTGTCAACATGGCATTTCTTTTATTTCTTTTAATATACATGAGTGAAAACATAATCTTCAATAAATATTAACACCATTCTAACACTATAAAATTGTAAGTGATGCTAATAGCACCACTTTAACACTATGGTTTTATGGATGGTGCATCAAACTGTATGTTAGCTCGAGCATATCAATGAGATGCATTGCTTGGAGTTCTCGCTGGGGTTGGATATGGCACCAACACAAAAGCAGAACTGCTCAGTTTATGGGCACTTCTTTCCTCCTCCCAAATGATGGGGATCCCCGTCACACATGTATATGGTGATTCACAAGTGATCATCAATTGGGAGATGGGATCGAGTGCTCTCTCCCCACCTGACCTTTTCCATTGGTGCAGGTAGACAAAAAAGCTCATTGCTAGCTTTAAGGATTTGTTCTTCTCCCACATCTACCGAGAACACAATCGGAAAGCTGACTGCCTCTCCAAAACTGCCCTCCAAAACTGCGCTCTCTTATCCTCAGGGTAAAGGCAGTTTTAAGGAATATTTCGAAAACCATTTGGTTTTTCAGGATGATTTTCAGCTCTACTGAGCAGGGTAAAGGGGTGTTTGACTGATGTTTTTAGATCCTCTTGGTGCTCTGTAGATGTGGATGTATGGATAGTGCTCTTCCTTATGATGAGACAGTTTACTGATGGGATCACATCCTTTGCTGTTAAGCCTTTCCCCCTGGTAGAACTCCTGGGGCAGCATGTTAGTGAGTAACCAGTGAAAAGGGAGAATTGTAATAATGTCCTTTGATTCTTAATGAGAATAACAAGGCATTCTTAATGAGAATAACAAGGCAGGCTTTTTCTTCTTAAAAAAAAACTATAAGTGGTGCTAATTTATAGTGCTAAAAGATAAATTTTTATTATTGTCACTGTCTACGACAAGATATGCCTCCAGCTCCGGACGATGAAGATATGTTATTTTCCGTGGAGTGGACCATGAGACGATTGGGTTAAAATGTTAGCCACATATATATAAAATATAGAGAATCAATGGACTGCACGCCAAATCTTCACGTGGAAATCTTTTTTTTTAAGACAACTAAGATGTACACAACTGGATCCTGCAACTTGATAAGAGTGCCCACGAAAAAAAACTCAGTAGGGCAGGGGCAAAGCGAAGAACCGATAATCTCAGTAAATCGTGGTTGGTTTTATTCTGTCTTTGATAGTTGAACCAAGCTGCACATGGAGTCCAACGATCTTCCTCTGTATACTACAGTGCAGATTAACTCCTTGATAGGCAGACTTTATGCCTGCATCTACTTTGCTGCAATAATGGGTCTCATATATTATCGTCTTGTGTATATGCCCAGTGAAAGTTATTGGCCATGGATTATGGTGTTTGTTTCAGAACTAGGGTTCGCCTACGGCTGGATTTTAGAGCAGGCCTTGAGGTGGCGCGTTGTTGAGCGAAAAGCCTTCCCCGAAAGGCTTTCGCAGAGGTAATTTGCTCATACATTCTCAAGTACACCAACAACTTAATGTGATTATCATATGCAAAGCTTCCAACGATATGTTGAATGAATTTTAATGACTCCCTGTAATTGGACAGGTTTGAGAGCAATCTACCGCCTGTGGATATCTTTATATGCACTACTGATCCTATCAAAGAACCTCCACTGACTGTTATAAATACAGTATTGTCCGCACTGGCTCTAGATTATCCTGTAGGAAAACTGTCCTGTTATATTTCTGATGATGGAGGATCCCCGCTTACATTTTATGCTCTCTTGGAAGCTTCACGTTTTGCAAAGATTTGGCTTCCATTTTGCTATAAGTACTCCATTCAAGACAGATCCCCAGAGGCATATTTCTCAAATGCTTGTGCTCTACAAAATCAGAATCTGTCCTTCAAAACAGAATGGGAAAATATGAAGGTAAGGGAGTATGAATTCAAAAGTTGTACATTTGTTTTTAACTTGCTGCAGGTACTGTATTTGGTTTGTATAGCTTAAGTTGGTTTGTTTCATTTGTTTGGTAATTTCGATCAGGAAATGTACTTGGAATTGAAGGATTGTGTCAATAAACTTGTGGAGATGGGCAGTGTTCCAGAAGGCAAACAGAAACAACACAAGGGCTTCAATGACTGGACTTCGGGAAGCACTTCGCGAGATCATCCCAGTATACTTCAGGTCATCTGTCTTATTGATTCCTAGGGCTTGCTACACACTTTAATTGAGATCATCAGTCTTACCATATTCAAATATCTTCTTATATTTTTGTCAATGGTGTTTCCCTATGAATTAACTGCAGATTTTACTAGAGAAAGGAGAGAACAGCGACATTCAGGGGAATGATCTGCCAAATCTCATATATGTCTCTCGTGAAAAGAGACCTGGAATTCCCCACAATTACAAGGCGGGTGCTCTTAATGTTCTGGTAATACTTGTATGTCTACTGTTCTAATTACCAAGTAAGCAGTCCATTACAGATAAGTTTAGAAATACAATCCAATTAAGGTATTAGAGAACTTAATTTGTAATGTTGGCAGATACGAGTCTCTGGTGTAATGAGCAATGCTCCCTTCATTCTGACTCTTGATTGTGACATGTACACAAACAATTCTGAAGCGCTCCGTCAAGCCATGTGTTTTTTTATGGACCCCAAAACAGGTAAACAGTTCGCCTACGTCCAATTCCCTCAATGCTTCCACGGCCTAACAAAGAACGATCTCTATGCAAACGCTCTCTTGAGGATCGTTGATGTGAGTATTCTATGAACCTTTGACATTTGCGATACTAAGTTATACAACCATGCACTGACAAAAACCTAACCTGGAAACCTACACCTGCAGATCCAATTTAAAGGAATGGATGGTGTTGATGGTCCAGCATACGCAGGCACTGGATGCATTCACCGTCGTGATGCCTTATGCGGGACTGAACGATGGCGTACATCCTCCACTTCTAAAGCTCCATCAAGTCAATCGAAGATGAGGAAAGATGCACGGGATCTTGCCAACTGCGCCTCCGAGGAGAACACCTTGTGGGGAAAAGAGGCAATTTAATTTCAACTTCCAGTTTTAGTTTGAATTAACTTTGTAATATTCTTACCTTGTAAGTTTTGCTGAAATTGAAGTACATAAATTGCAGGTTGGTATGATTTACGGCTGCGCTGTAGAAGATACATTGACAGGTTTCGTTATACAATCCAGAGGGTGGAAATCTATTTACTGCAGTCCATGCCGCAAAGCGTTTTTGGGTGGCGCGCCTGTCAAATTAAATGATACACTCATTCAAAACAAAAGATGGAGCGCCGGTTTCTTAGAATTTTTCCTGAGTAAGTTTTGCCCATATGTTTATGGGATTCAACGGACAAGAATAGCCCAGAGAATGTGTTACGGTGTGGTATGTCTATGGGCCCCGTCTTCTTTATACATACTTTGCTACGGTTTATTTCCTGCCCTCTTCATGCTAAACGGAGTATCACTATTTCCCAAGGTATTTTTTCTTGCTCAGATTTTCTATTTTTCTACTTGACAAAGCAAGAACAAATCAAATAGAATGTCATTTGGGAGTCCTCTTTTCCGTTACTAATGACTCTATGTATGTGGCCAATGGAAAGGTTTCAAATCCATGGTTCATCCTCTTTGCATCGTTAGCACTATCTGCATATGGGTACAGTCTGATTGAGTTTTTGTGGATCGGGGGTTCGTTTAAGAGTTGGTTGAACGAACAGAGAATGTGGATGATAAAAGGCGTGTCAGCCAATCTGTTTGCTTTAATCCAAGTGGTTTGCAAGATGCTTGGCCTATCGGAGGTAGGCTTCGAGGTGACTAGCAAAGTTGTGGACAGCGAAGCAGCCAAAAGATACGAGAATGAAATGTTCGAGTTTGGTGTGACCTCTGCTATGTTTGTTCCTCCAGCAACTTTGGCAATAATAAACTTGATATCGTTGCTCGGTGGATTGGCACGAATCCTGTGGGAAGGGTACCCGACTTTCGAGAGTATGGCTTTACAGTTAATTTTGAGCAGTTTCATAGTGATAAACAGTTGTCCGATATTGGAAGCCATGTTTATGAGGAAGGACAAAGGGCGAATACCTACTCCCATTAGCGTCGTCTCTATTTCAGTTGCAGTTTTTGCTTGCTCTATCGCTTCCATACGCAATCCATAGCAGTGAAAGAACGCTCCAAGATGTTGAAAATTGCTGAGCTCGTAACTCTTGCTTCAGTTTAAAAGTACCTATCAGCGTTACCTTATGATATTGAATAATAAGTCTATTATTTCTGCTACAGTATTTTATCTCCGACTTGGGTGGGTTCCACATTATTTATTTCGTGTCAACATGATTGAACGAAGTGATATTTATATTGGGAAAAAGTTGTGAGACTAATAATGCCATATAGATTTTTAGAAATTACAGTATTTTATCTCAGACTTGGTGGGTTCCACAATATTTATTTCGTGTCCACATGATTGAACGAAGTGATATTCATATTGGGAAAAAGATGTGAGACTAATAATGCGATATAGATTATTAGGAATTTGCATTTTTAAGAATATATTTTATTTATTTGTGAAGATATTTTTTCATTTTTAATTTAATCAAATAAAATAACTTTTTTAATAAATTAAATTTTATAGGTAAAACAAAACAAAAAAGAAAGAAAGGTCAAATGTCAATAATAAAACTAAATATGTTAAAAACACAACAACTTCATCTAAAAATAAGGTGGGTTGTATTCTAAAAATCACACATCACATTTAAAGCTGGTAACTTTTATGATGATTCGTTCAAGTAACAATGAAGTTCTGGGCACAAAAAGCTATGCAACACATATTATAAATTTTTTTCCAGTTTTAAAGAAACATTAAAATAGTTAACCTGCCCAATGGGAAGCTTCCTCTTGTCAAGAGAGGTGTAGTATGTGTATTCTAAGAAAGATGTCTTAAAAAAAGACCTTAAATGTTACTAACCTTAATATATGGCAGAGTCATTCTTGGAAACTTGCATGTGTCTTCTTTTTGGGCATGGAAGACAACTTTATACCCTCTTACTTACTTGAGTACTTTTTTTTTTCATATGGAAATATGCACGGGAAACCTAGCAATACTTCCCCACATTAGTGGATGCTAGAGGTGGTAAACATCCTCACAGAAGGCCTAAGACCAAAGGACTCAAGACTTGAACTCATGACCTCTCCCCGGATTGAGAGAGTGAACGCGCACATCTTACCAATTGAGCTAACCCTTGGGGCTTGACTTACTTGAGTACTTTATTAAAACGTTCTTACTTACTTGAGTACTTTACTAAAAGGACTTTGAAGTACAAAAATTATTTTATTTATATTATTATAGTAAAAAATAAAATCACCTTAATCTTAATATATGAAATAAGTTTTTATTTAAAAAACATTAATTTATTTTATTCTCATCCAACTTTTAATGATTTAAGAGGGATATAATTTGTTGAAAAGTAATTATTTTAAGCAAAGCATTAAAAATATATTTAGAATTAAGTGTTATGTAGTTGTGTAATTGTAATGAATTTAGAGTTTATAAAGGAAAGATAAATGATAATGATTTAAGAGGGATATAATTTGTTGAAAAGTAATTATTTTAAGCAAAGCATTAAAAATATATTTAGAGTTAAGTGTTATGTAGTTGTGTAATTGTAATGAATTTAGAGTTTATAAAGGAAAGATAAATGATGTCTAACTACAAAATTGACAATGATATTTATTATTGTTTTAACTACATTTATCTTAATCAACACAATTACCATTGACTTTAAAAACTTGGATTGAAGTCTATTGCATTTAAGGAATATAGTCAAATGCATGTCACTTAAATGAAGTTTTTCATACAGTTATACACAATCTCTAATTCTCCAAACATACAAAAATAGCTAAAAGAAAACCTCGTAATACACACTTTTTATATTTAAACCAATTTTAATGGAATGCTATAGCATAGCTCTTAAGAAATAATATGTAATTTAAACAAAGAGTAACATTATTTAAATAAATTTGTCACAAACCTTTTTATGATATATCATCTTATAAAAATAAAATAAAAATAACAATAAAATATTTAAAATGCTTATCTAAAAACAAAGAAATTCAGAAACATCAAAATAAAATATTAAATAAACTTATCTAAAAACAAAACAAAAAACAATACAATAAATAAAATTATATAATTGATTGTGAAAAACAAAAGTATGAACGAATTTACAACACATTAAACTGGGCTGTTTTTAATTATATAATTTGTTCTAAAAATACATTTTAGTGGCAAATTTCTTATTATCTTAAACATATAATGTTGGAGTATATGATACTTGAAAAAAATATAAAGTTAGAATTCTATTTATTCGAATCTAATTTAACCATAAATTAATTTTTAAGAAATAGTAGACAATATTTAAAAAATTATTCAACAAAAAGTGACCTCTACTTGAAAGAAGTAATAGAAAATTAAAAAATACCAATAATTAATTACCAAAAAACCAATCCCTACACTTACATATCTAACAAAAATATGTAAGTAGTTAGATATCTAACAAAATACACAATTATATTTAATTGAAAATGCACAATAAATAAAAAAACACTTATACTATGAAACGAGAACTTGACACGTTTTTCTCTCTTCTAATTTTACTAGCTATTTTTACCTCTATTTAAAAAAGGGTTGATACCAGTATCACACATTTTCATTTTAAGGCATCTTTTTGGGCCTTTGAATCATGTGTGTCTTAAAATATTTTTACTTTCTATTTTCAAGTGTGTCTTTTAGACATTTAACAAAATAACATACATTTAAAAGCAAGTTATATTGAAAAACATATACATTTTGGAATTTTTTCTTTAAAATAAGACATTTTTATAGGCAAAATAAGTATTTTTTTTCGACAAAGTTCTAAGAAATTCTAGAAAATAAAGGATTTTACAACCGTTTTCAATGGATTTTCATAGAATTTTGTATAAATTGATACTATTTCATACTATATTCCAAAATGTTATGATTCACATAAATTCACTAAAAACTATACCATATATTTCTAAATAACATATTAAAAACAATATATATAGAAATTTTATTTCTAAAATACAGTGTCAAAGTCCAAACAATACTAATATATGTTATAAAAAAGTTGTCAAATTTAACATTTTCTTCAAGACATTAAACTAATCAACAATATCATGGAGGCTAACTTCTTCATCGAAATTGGAATTTTCTGGAGCTTGGTTTTCCTCAGGGACATCAATGTCCTCTTCCATTGGGTCTTCTATGTCTGCAAGATGCCCAAAGTGTTTCTTTCCAAACATCCCTCCTAATGGGGGTTGAGGCTCTTTTTGACATCTTCACCATAATTGTTTCACTAAACCCTCATTTATTCAAAACAACTTCCTATATTGTATCCATGAGGGCTATGTGTAAAAAAAACAAACATTATAGTAGTTAAAAAAAACATTATATTAAAAACAATTTAAAAAAAAAACATTAACCTACCTAGCTACACCCCAAAAAACAATATATTAATTTTTTTTAAACAATTAACCAACCTAACTACACCACATAAAAAATTATATTAAAAAATCTATTAAAAACTATCACCTACGTAAGTACACCACATAAAACATTATATTCTCAGGAATCACGTCGCTAGTGAAGGGAAACCCTTTGGAGCTCCCCTTAATGTGATGTTGGAGGAGGTGGAAGGGGGAGGAGGGAGGAGGGGAAGGGAGGTAGAGATGGAGGACGTTCGCGGGGCGGGGGGCGCAGGTGGGGGGGTGGGGTTGGTGGAGGTGGAGCCGCGTTGGGGAATGGAGGGAAGAGAAAGTGGAGTGGCATGGAGTTGGTGGGGATCACGAAGAAACAGGAGGGAGCAACGATAGAGGAGGAGGTGAGAGCGAAGTTTCAGTCCCTTGGGCACTAAATGGTCGCCCCTCACTATCGCTCTGCTAGTGAGGGGCGGTCCTTTAGCGCCTAAGGGATTGATGCTCCCCTTAATGCAACGACATAGGAGGTGGATGGGAGAGGAGGGTGGAGGGGAGAAGAGGGGTAGGAGGGGAGGAAGGGAGGAGGGGGAAGTTAGAGGGCACAGAGGAAGGGAGCGGCGTGGGGAAGGAGAGGAGGGATGAGTTGGAGGGCGTGGGGGAAGGGAGCGGCGGGGGGAGGAGAGGA
>LPNX011200389.1:267221-294575 GCA_001517045.1 Pseudotsuga menziesii
GAAGGGAGGGAAGGATAAGTGGAGCAAAGGGAAGTTGGAGGGGTGCACGAGGGAGGACGTGGGAGTGATGAGGGATGAGAAGGAGAAGGTAGCGGGAGGAGGAGAAGGGCACGGGGCAGGAGAAGGGAGGAACAGGGGGAGGGAGAAGGGAGGAGGAGGGTTTTGTTTAGTTTTAAAAAAAATTATATTTTAATAATGTTTGGTGGGGTAAACTTATTTGGGGGGTTTGATTTTTTTTAGTATAATGTTATTTTAGGGGCTAAATGGGATGGGAGGGTTTATAATTTATTTTATTTTATTTTTAAATGTAATATTGTTACGGTTTAATGAGTTAGAAAGGGGGGGCTGTTTAATGATTTTTTTTTCAAATGTATTGTTGTAGAGAGGTTAGTAGGGGGGGGTGTTTTATATGTTTATTTTTTTTTTAATATATTGTTGTAGAGGGGTTAAGGAGGGTTTAAATTTATTTTTGATTTTTTTTATTGTAATGTTGNTTTTTTGAATAATGTTTGGGGGGTGTTAAATTTATCTTGGGGGGTTTTAATTTAATTTTTTAATTTTTTAATATATTGTTTTTTTTAGGGGCTAAAGGGGTTGGGAGGGTTTAGAATTTTTCTTTTTTAAGTAATGTTGTTAGGGTTTAGGGGGTTAAAAGGGGGGAGGGGTATTTCATAATTTTTTTATTTTTATTTTTTAAATGTATTGTTATAGAGAAATTAGTACGGGAGGGTGTTTTATATGTTTTATTTTTTTTAAATGTATTGTTGTAGAGGGGTTAAGGGGGATAGGGATAGGTTATCATCGTTGCATTGACATCTTGAAATTAGAGGAAGTTGATATACTTGTTTATAAGTTTAAGTTGACAAAGAAAGACACTCTTCACTCCAAGACTATAGA
Source organism: Pseudotsuga menziesii (assembly GCA_001517045.1). NCBI lineage: Eukaryota > Viridiplantae > Streptophyta > Pinopsida > Pinales > Pinaceae > Pseudotsuga > Pseudotsuga menziesii. The sequence continues at coordinate 268,119 of LPNX011200389.1, forward strand.
GATTATCAAGAAGTTGCTGCCAAAAGAAGAAGTTGCAAGATGGGAGTCTGCTAAGCCAAGACCTAGATCTAGAAGGAATATGACAACTGAAATGATGGGCATAAATGTAGACTCGGACGGTGCACCCACTGATAATAGAGAAGAATATGGGTTAGCTATATCTTCTTCGAGTCCTTCATCTACATAAAATGTAGATTCTGATGGGGCGCCATAATCCATGGATGAATTTGAATAATTTCAAATGAAACATTTTAGATGTTTTTTATTAGTATGATGTTTGTAATTGAAACTATGAAGGAGATTTTGAATATTTNGGGTTTTTGGGGTTGGATGGCATTCAAGTACGTTAAAAAAATAAAAATTAAAAATAATCAAAACTATAAATCCTAGGATAGGAGTAGTTCTTCCTTCAATTCACTACACCCCTTCACAAAAAAAAAGTTGCAAGATGGGAGTCTGCTAAACCAAGTCATAGATCCAGAAGGAATATGACAGCTAAAATCATGGACATAGATGCAGACTCAAATGGTGCACCCATTGATAATAGAGAAGAATATAGGTCATCTACACCTTTGTCCAGTCCTTCATCTGTAGAAAATGTAGATTCTTATGGGGTGTCAAAATCCATGGATGAATTTGAATAATTTCAAATGAAACATTTTAGATGTTTTTTATTAGTATGATGTTTGTAATTGAAACTATGAAGGAGATTTTGAATATTTATATGAATCATTTGTTCTGTTATGGTCTAATATATTATTTGATTATGAATCACATCGTAATTTCTTTGATTTTACATTGTTAGAGTGGTGAAATTATTTATGAAATATTTTTGTTTGTCTAATATGCAAGTTTAAAAAAAGTTGTAATTTATCTTTTGGAGAAAAAAAACTTTTTCCAATTTAGGTGTTGATTTTAAAATTTTTGTAAACAACCGTATGTGATGTTTAGGCCATGGCTCTATTTTTAACCCCCGAAAAAAAACATGTATACCGGTATCAACACTTTTCTATTTGGGGTGTTTTTGGTGTGTTTTTTGCAAAAATCATCATTTTTATGCCTAGAGTTCTTGTCCTTAGTATAAAGTTCTCGTTTCATAGTATAAGTGGTTAAAATATTTAGCAAACTTCTTTACCCCGATAATATGAAGATTAATAACTTAAGTGACTTTGTACTATCGATGGTTTTTAATGCAAAACATATATATTTAACTCTTGTTTACCTTTCCTCTCGCAAATTGCATACCAAATCAAATAAGGAATACATCATTCAATCATTTTGAGATTTCTTTGAAAATATTGGATTCCTTTACAAATAGTAAAAAAAGGTCATTTCCTAGCAGGGGTGAGACAAAGCAAAAAATATATTCACTACAAGACTTCAAAATAATGAAGAGTTTACCTTGCCTATTTATTTAACTCCCCTCATATCTATTTGATTAATCTAGTTGTGTATTTTATCAACCTAATAATGATTATCTATGTCTCTTTAGTTTAGTCTCACACCCTTGCCTTGGTTTAATGCTTTCTTGTTTATTAACCTACTTATTCCTTCCTCTCTCTGGTTTATGGACCCACTTATGGCTCTAGCTTATTTCTTGCTTGTTTATCAACCCACATGTTAATTGGATTAGCCTACATAATGATGTTGTCAAATCCTCTTGAATGCCATGTGTATTAATGCATTGCATGTTTATTTCTCATGCCCCTTCCTTAGAAGTTTCTTAACCAAGTCCATTAAATCCCTAGGGGTGAAAAAGTAAATTGTTAAATTGGGATTCAATTTTGTCCAGACCATAGTTTGCAAATAAGTCCTAAGTTAATTATATTTTATTTTATTATTATTTTCCATAAATAAATTAGTTTGGATAATGTGAAGTTGAAATGGCTAGGTGGGTGCACCATGACAAACAAAAACTAGCACCATGTGAAAGTTGCATAAAAGAAAGAAAAGCTAGCACTTTGGGAAAGATGCATAAAAGAAAGAAAAACTAGAAAGAGGGAACACTTAGGAAAAAAATCAAACAAAGCAAGGAAAGTTTCATTTTGGGAACAAAAGAAGTGCAGTCAAGAAAAGAAGGATAAAATAAGGAAATCTAGAAAAGAAGGAAAAGCAAAGAAGAAAGCAAGATAAAAGTAGCAAGCAAGGAAAGAAGGAAAGTCTGACACAAAGCACATGCACACAACAAGCTGGGTGCATTAGACAAGGAGGATTGTATATGAAACAAAATCATCTATAAAATTGTGCAATATATCATTGTTGGCATATTTCTCTCATTTCACCATTCGAATTTTAGATCTTAGCTTCTCAATCTTAAGGGGATGCGCCCCTAGACACAATCGGGAGGTGTGCCCCAGTTGATTTATCTTCCATGAATGAGTATTGATGGCCTCCATCCATTAATGAGCGTTTTTTGTAGGTTAATCTACCAGATCCACAGCTTCTCCATTTATTATAGAAGTTTGGATTCAAATCTCCAATTTCTATGTGAAGTTTAGCCTCCTTTTCTCATTATATTGCTATATTATAATGATGGAAGCTTCATTAAGATCTCTGTGAGATTCATTTATTCCTATTTGATCCTTGATTGATGTGATAATTTCTCATTTCACATTTCATGAAGATATGAGTATGTTTGATAAAATTGTTATTGAGTTATTTACACCTTGCCTAGGTTTTAATATAAAATTGACTAGTTTTATTGTTTTAAGAATAAATCAGTCATACTGTCATGAATTCATTTAATTTTTGTTCGGATAGGACCTTGAAACACTGATGTAGATATTCCATTATTAAGACTAAGAATTCATGACAATCTCTTAGTGTTTGGAAATCCTACAAATCAATTTCTATAAGTAGTCCTCAAAGCTAGTTTGACTAGTGCGAACCTTAGAGCTTCCCAAATATGATCCAAATGTACACAGACATGTTTTTACTGATTAATAATACCTTATAAAATTTCTTCAAGTCTTCTTGAGTAAATTCCCAACACCAGTGGTCTTTGGGGATTGAACAATGAAGGTTTTAGTTTGCATATGTTGGGACTCCCATGAGTTTGGAAGTAGACTTCATCCTTGTTGATGCTCAATACCCTAATGGACCCAATGCATTATGCATAGGAACCTGAAATTTCATGATCCTCTCCTGATATTGGTTGATTCTCCTTAGTGATGTATGATCCCTTACTCAGTTAAAACTCCTTGCTCGGCAGCTTGTTTGAATGTTTTTTTGTAAAAAGGAGAATAATGACCAATCAGATATGATTGGATCATTAGTTTGGTATCAAAGCATGGTCCTATATACATTATTGGGAGTTCATTCATGTGCTCCAAAATAATTTCATATTTGAGGGGTAATGGTCTAGAACAAGAAGAATTCAATTGCACTGAATGCAAAATTCATGGAGATAGAGAAATGAGAAACATGGATGAGAGGGATTCATGAGTTTATACTTTTTTTAAGTGTGCCAAAATGTTTACAAGACATCTCTCATAATATCATTCAATTTGGATAAGAAACTAGCGAGTTCTTGGCTAAACAACTAGGAAATAAGGATGGAGAAGTGAGCAGTGTTGTCTCTCAACATGGTGAAAAGAAGAATCCTAGTGGGTATGTATTTTCAAGGATAGTGAAAAACAATTTACCTAATGAATTCAAGGTTAAAATGAAGAGCCAGACTTTCCCTACCATTCCCAAGTTTATGGAGGATCAAGAAGTGCATACCAAGTCATTTGCTTCATGGGAAGATCAGTATGTTGAATACCAAACCTTATGTGAAGAATGCATAAGTGTTTTACCTTCCAAATATTTTTGTGAAGCTCAATATAAAATAAAAATCCAAGAGGGAACCTTCGAATGGATACTCAAAATTTTGAGCTAAGTAATGTTATTGGGAATATTACTTTGCCAAACTTTGATGAGTCATCAAAGTGTACTGCAAGTTCCTTGATTCAAAAGCTAGATAACTATTTCTAGTTGAATGCTATGGCTGGGAGAGATGCCATCAAGAGGGATACTCTACATTTGGATGGTGTAGACAATTATTGGTGGTTTCATGGCATGAAATCTATTGGTCATGATCAAGTCACTACGTATGAAGAATACACCAGGAGGTTAGAAAATAGGTTTGATAGGAAGGATACAAAGATCACTTTCAGAGATCTTGTACATGTGAAGAAAACTAGAACCCTTGAATCCTACATCTCTAAGTTCCAAAGGTTGGTTGTAATGGTCACTGATATATCATAATATAGATTGATCCTCCTTTTAACTAAAGGTTTAGATGAGCCTTTGAAAGGTTTGGTGAAATCCTATAGACCCTTGAATTTGTAAGATGCCATGAATAGGACAAGGGATTTCCATGATTCTACTGAGGACCAGATTCTCCCCAAGAAAAAATATTCCAACTGAACCCATGTACAAGAAACCTCATCAAAAGGGGTCAATAGAAAATCTCAAGAAGGAGAATATTGTCCCAGATCGAGATGAATTAAGTACGAGAAAGTTATGTTTCTCTTTCCAGGAACCATGGGTTCCGTCCCACAAATGTTCTAAGGGAAGAGAACATTACATTGAGGTTTTATCATATTGCAAAGAGGAGGAGGAAGAACTAGTTGAAGTTGAGGGTGGATATAAGACAATAGATGAAGAACAACTACCACCAACGAGTGGTAAGATTGCAGCTATGATAAGAGTGCCTTGCTTCCACACTCTCAAATTCAATTGAGTGGTTCATGATCAGAAAATTATAATTTTTGTGGATGGAGGTGACACTCATAAGTTTTTTGATGTTGCATTAGTAGAAAAGAGGAAGATTACCACAAAAAAATTTGAACGGTTCACAGTCTTTATACCAGTTAATGACTCCATGGAATATACTAGATGGATTCCAAAGCTTCCAGTAACTATAGGTGATTATATCTTAGATGATAGTTTCTATGTTGTTAATATGGCTGATATAGACATAGTTTTGGGAGTTCAATGGTTGTACTCCATTGGTGAGCACACCATGAACTATAAATTTCCCGTGATGAAATTCAGAAATTTTGATGGAAAGCAAGTGGTACTAGAAGGTTTTAACACTTACCCAAGCTAAATGGTATCATCGTATAACATGAGGGTAGGGAATAAAGAGAAATATTAATTACATATGGTTGTGAAAAAAAATAACATAGAGTTGGTTAGACAAGCCCTAGTCTTGAACCAAGAGGATTATGGGTTTCCTTCATAGTGCAAGATTCGGCCTAGAAGGAAAAAGTTGAATTTAGGCCATTTGGAATAGACAATAGAAGTGTATATTCATCCTTGGTTGAGGCGGATAGATATTTTTTGAAGATGGAAATTCCCAAAAGTAAAACTTTTCTTGACAATAATAATTGATTCATTAATATGTGTGACATTTTTTTGTTCTATGTGCAGCAACAAAGGTATATATGGATTCCATATGATACCTTTAGAATACACAACTGGACTTGGGAGTCTCACCTAAATAAGTTGGGTGAAACAAGTACCAGTTTGGTGAACCTTGGCACTATTGTGCATACTACACAAGAGGATCTCAATATTTGGTTGGAGAGGAACATCGAGTTACAAATCAACATGGGAAGTGATGAATTTTTAGTTAGTTGGTGGGACAAAGGAATTATATGGAATAGTGGTTTGCTAGAATTGATAATATGATGCTTGGAAGAATGAAGTACAAACATTGGGATTCTAGAATTGTTGGTTTTATAGTTATGGTTTGGAAGCAATATAAAAGTAGGAAAATATATAAAATAAGGAAAAGCAGAGAGGAAAAAAGGGCAAAAGAAACAAGTAAGAAAAGAAGGAAAGTATGACACAAAGCACATGCACAAAGAAAGTTATTTCCCATCCAACTCATAAGGGTGCATCAGCCAAGGAGGATTGCACATGAACCAAAATCATATATAAATCTATGAAATAGCACATTGTGCACATATTTTTTTCATTTTCACCATTGAAATTTGAGATTTAGCTTCTCAGTCTTAGGGAGATGTGCCCCTAGACACAACTGGGAGGTGTGCCCAAACTGATTTCTCTTCCATGAATGAGCACTGATGCACCCCAACCATTAAATATATTTGTTTTCAAGTTAATCTACCAGATATATATATTCTCCACTTATTACATAAGTCTGGATTTGAATTTCTAATTTCTGTGAAGTTTAGCCTCCTTTTCTCATTATATTGCTATATTCTAATGTTGGAGGATTCATTAATACCTCTATGAGATTCATTTCATTCACTTTGAACCTTAATTGATGTGAAAATGTATTTTTGGAAGTTTCATGAATATTTGAGTATGTTTAATTAAAGTTTAATTGATTTATTTACACATTTCCTAGATTTTAATATAAAATTGACTAGTTTTATTGTTTTAAGCATTAATCAACCATAATTTCATGAATTCACTTAATTTATATTATGATATGACCTTGAAACATTGATGTATAGATTCAATTCTTAAAACTAAGAATTTGTTACCATATGATTTTGTTTGGAAATCCCGTAAATCAATTTCTATGAGTAGTAGTCAAAGCTAGTTTGACTAGTGCAAACCTCAGATCTTCAAAAAATTTCTCTAGACCTGCACAAACCTATTTTTATTGATTAATAACACCTTATAATAGTTATGCAAGTATCTTTGATTAAATTTCCAACACCACTGGTCTCTATGGATTGAACAATGAAGGTTTTAGTTTGCATATGTTAGGACTCCTAGGAGCCTAGAAGTAGACTTCAGCCTTGCTAATGCTCAAAACCTAAATGGACCCAACACCATGTTCATAGGAACATGAAATTGCATGAACCTCTCCCTACCTTGGCGTTGGAAGCTACAATATTTATGGTTCATCGCACCTCTGTATCTTTTAGAGACAATCAGTCTATATACGACAGGAGACTAGCAGAGCAGTCGACTGGAGTCGTTGGAATGAATAAACAGTTGGTTTGGAAAACAACTGAATTGTAGGAAATACCATGGTTAGTGTGACTACAACAACTGACTAAACTTTGGGAAGTTGTGGATTCTACGGAAACAATGTAGACCAAAGACCCCTACTTGTGGACCAAATATTCCCTACTTTTAGGAAGTTTGTTAGATATGGAAACTATAAATAGGAGATCCTATGGGTTGTATAACATATATATTTTAGATGTTTATTATGTTAATTATGCATTGTGATGTTCTAATCACAATTATTTGTGCTTAAGTGCTTAAACAATGGCTCTAGACACCACCTTTTCTTCTTGGAATCTTGTTCCCTTCTTTTCTTTTTCTCCTCTATAGTTCTGGATGGGAGGTTTTCGAACATGGTATTAGAGCGACAGTTTTGAACTATCCCCATTGTCTACAAATGATGATGATATGTATCAAGATTTTATTGACTTCGGGCATAATATTTGTCGACTTATACCTCTACCTAAACTTTGATAAGATATGATAGATCAGAATGATTGCTTCCACAATAGACCTTGTTGTTCTCAATGGACATAATTATGCTATCTGGGTGACATATATGGAGACCTTATTGAAGAGAAAAGGATTGTGGTCATTTATGAAGACTTCCATTGTTGTCCGACAAATGTCGATTCCAATTTTTCTATCGACGTTAAGATGGATGAAGTTTTGGGCGTTATCACGACTTATATTTTGAGGGAGATTCATTTCCATACAAGTGGGATCGAATGTACTCATGTAGTTTAGACCAAGTTGAAGAATCTATTCAACAAGATAAATGAAGGAGAATCAATGCATGTATAAGAAGAGTTGATGTCTCTATATCCTCTTTCCTTTAATCATATCAAGGCCTATTTGACTCGTATCAAGGAACAACAACTGAAATTGGATGAATGTGGCAAGGATTTTCCGAATAAGGATAGAAAACTTATTGAGTTGGTTTTGATAAATTTGAAAACACCATATGATGTCTTCTTCTCTTCATTTCAGTATAATTGGATGTCACGCAAGAATGATGGTAAGCATTTTTCTTTTGATGCTTTTTGTGTTTTGTTGATAAATGACCAACATAAGTTTCTTCAAGAAGGGAATCTTGGTGTAAAAACTAGAATCACTTTTTGAAAAGCAAGGTCAATCCAATTACTAAAGAAAATGGTAAACAACATCAATGATCATAATGCATCAATGAACCTACAAAAGAGAATACCAAAGAAGAATACATGTTGGTATTGTTCAAAGGTGGGACATGTCGCGAATAATTGTTGGAAGAAAATGAAGGAATTAGAAGGAAAGGTCAAGAACTTGGAGGATTGTTCCTCAATTGGGAAGTCGGCCAACCGACCTCATGAAAATTATACCTTTATTTTAGCACTTCTTAGCCATTACATACTCACACCAATCAGATTGAATGGATAGTGGACTCTAGATGTACTCATCACATGGCTAAGGATGCTTCTCTATTCTCTTCCTTAAGTGGTGCTCCTAAAGAGAATATTTATGTTATTGATGAATATGCCCTCACTATCATTGGAAATAAATATGTTGAATGTCAACATGGTCATATATATTATGTCTATCATGTACCGAGTCCTAGTGCAAATTTGTTGTTGGTACCTCAATTTATGAAGACTAAGAAGACTATTGAATTTTGGTCGAATCGTTTTATTGTGAAAGATATAAGGCGTGGAGGAGAAAATATTGCCTCTAGAATTTTGGATTCTAAGGATGGACTTTATAAATTCTGTGATTCCCGAATGAATGGATCATCTGCACTCGTTTCCTAGGCGGACGATAGAAGTCGAATTTTCTTGAACGACTTGGTCATATAAACATTTGAAGTATGAAGATTATTGTAACTCGGAATATGGTAATTGGTATCCCAATGATTGTTCCACCTGATGGAGTTTGTAGAGGATGTATGCTTGGGAAGCATCATCATGCACCCTTTGATTCGGCAAAAGCATGGCTTGCAAAGAGGAATGACTAGATATTGTTCACAGTGATCTTTGTTGCATGAAAAACCCATCACTTGCATATGCGAAGTATATTCTGACATTTACTTATGATTTCTCTTGATTTATGTGGTTTTATTTCTTGAAGAATAAGATTCAAGTATTTGAAAAGTTCAAGGAATTTAGGGCACTGGTTGAAAAGAAGTGTGGTTAACCCCTTAAATGTTTGAGATCAGATAATGATGGTGAATATGTGAGCTAATAGTTTGAAGGATATCTCTTGCAGATTGGAATTTCTTGCAATGGATCTTCCCCTCACACCCCTCAACAAAATGGCATTATAGAGAGGAAGAATCATACCTTAGTATAAATGGGTCGATGTATACTACAAGAAAAGGACATTCCGACGATATTTTGGTAGAAGTTGTCTACTGCTCAAACTATATTATGAACCTCATGCCAACCAAAACATTCATTGACATGAATCCCATTGAGAAATGGAGCGGTTGGAAACCCTTTGTCGGTCACCTCAAAATATTTGGATGTGTTTCCTAGGCGCATATCAACGACGACTACAGGAGGAATTGGATGCAAAGATTCATGCTTGCATCATGACAGGATATTCTAATGAGTCAAAATCCTATAAATTGTTTTATCCTATCAAAAAGTAGGTCATATTGAGTTGTAGTGTATTCTTTGATGAGATGATTTCAAGTAATCATCTCTTGAAATCCTATCCTAGTCCTTTGAATAGTGATCATTTTTATATTCTTGAAGAATCAGGATCAAATGTATTAATTTATGGAGTATTGACTAGACCGACAAGTTCTATTGAATCGAATGGTGGTCAATATACTGTGAATATTGAATTCGATAGTTCAACTTCCTCGACCAATGAAAATTGACTTAAGTCATTGATGAATTCCTAACATCGATGGGATATTAATACAATTGAAGTTGTTGGATGAGATGATGGAAATTTGAGAATTGGTCAACATAATAGTAGTCAGAAATAATATGGAAACATTTCGTTGATGGTACGTGTACTTGACACATGTGATCCTGATACATATGTCGATGTTCATGTTGTGCCAGAATGGGAGAATTCCATGACTATTGAAATTGATTCCTTGAATAAGAATAAGATGTGGGAACTTGTTCCTCATCTGGAAGGAAAGAATGTCGTGAAGGGTCAATGGGTCTATAAGACCAAGTTTACCTACAATGATGTTGTTGAATTCCATGGGGCTCATTTGGTTTCCAAGGGCTTCTCTCAGTAAGAAGGCATAGACTATACTGAAATATTTTCTCCCGTTGTTAATAAGAATTTTTTCTGACTAATCCTTTTGTTGCTTCTCGTTTTGGTTGGTAACTTCACCAAATGGACATGAAAAGTGTAGTTTTCCATGGAGACCTCACTAAATATATTTATATGGAGCGACCTCCTTTTTTTGTGACAGACTTTCACCTTCTTTTTCCACTCAAGAATTCATTGAATAGTTTGAAACAATAACCTCAGGTTTGGTATGAGAAGATTAATCGTTTATTGTCATTGGTTCAAGCATTCTAAATCTATTCACAACATCTATGTATTACATGTTCATGATGATACTCTAATTGTGGCATTGTATGTTGATGATTTAGTCATAACTAGAAACAATATTGATCTTATTTTGGGTCTAAGGAAACAACTTGTTGATACCTTTGAAATAATAGACCATGGATTGTTGCATTTATTTATTGGAATTCAAGTTTTACTAATGGATAATGGTATATTTATTTCTCAGACTAAATATGCCTTGGATATATTAAAATGATTCAAGTTTTTTGATTGAAAGTCATGTGCTACACCTTATCAGTCAGGAGTGAAGTTGTCGAAAGATTATGACTCTCCACAAGTCGATTCAACTCTTTATTAATAGTTCATCGGTATCCTTATTTTTCTGATGCACAGTCAACCACAACTTTCCTTTGTTGTTAGTGTCATTTCTAGGTTCATGCGAGATCCTCATGAAAGTCACTAGAAAGTCATAATGATAATTGTTCCCTATATTAAGCATATGTATATGTATGTTTTCAAGTATTGTGGAAGTACAAACTTACTCACCAGATACACTGATTCCTACTATGCGGTGAGATTGACAACCAAAAATATACTTCTAGCTATGTGTTTCATCTGATCTATGGACCTCTAGTCTGGTCATGTAAGAAACAAAAGGTAGTCTCTCTTTCGACTACAGAAGCCGAGAATCATGGCGTTTTCAATTCAGGAATAGTGGAATTTTGGATCTGATAGCTTCTCGATGAGATTGGATATCCTATTCATACATCTACTATTATTTACTATGATAATTAGGGATTTATTCAAATTGCTAATAATCTTGTTGCTCATAGCAAGATGTGTTAAATGTACATCATCAAGAGTCATTGTCCATGAGACTTTTGTTGTATTAATTCCGAAGCTTATGTTGTGTTTGTTAAATTATTGTAACTTTGGAAGCTATTCCATATGTATTGATTGTATTCCTCCATGAGGATATGAGTTTGGTCATGTAAGAGTCATTGAAAGAATTAATGTAAACCTATGGATGTAAGTTGGGTCAATAGTACCCAAGTGTCATTATAATAAATAATATTTTTTTGTCTTACTACACAATTTGACCCTGTTAGTTCATAGGTCAAGTCAAGTGACAAATATAAATAGGGAGGCACTCCCTTTCATTTGTACACACTCACTCAAGAAAGTTTGAAATAGAGAGAAGAACAAGAGCGCCAGAAAGAAGAGAGAAGCAATTGTATGTGTTTTACACTTCTCTGATTGAGTTTGATACTGAGGAATTTTTGTGGTGTTTTATCCCTTGTGGTTTCCCCAAGGAAAATATTTGTGTTCTTTGTGTTACTGTGGTTTTTGTTCTTTCAATGACCCTACTATTGAAAATTGTTTTAAGATATCATCTAAGAATTTAAGAAAAACTTAACATGGTATTAGAGCCACCCTGAAAGGAGACTGCACATATAGGGTTTGTTACTTCAAACAAATACCTCGATAGATCAACAAGAAAAGAGGGCTCCCTCAACTCTCCCCAAAAGGCCGCATATTTATTTGAAAACATAACTAAATTCCAAGAAGTTTTAGTTTTGGACTAGACACTACTTTCGGGAAGAACTAGGGATTCAATTTTCCTAAGACTCCATCATCAATCTCAGAAAAATCAAGATACAGTCTATCTCGCCCTAGGAAGGTACATATTTTCCATCACTCAGCCCTACTAGTGATCCCAACTAAAAAATTAAGGTTTCTACATCAAACCCTAGGTCATCCCAAACAAGGTCAACTAGAAGTTTTATTCATAAAGTAAGTATTACTTAATCTAATTCCATTTGAAGTTCTCATTTTGTTAAAAGATGACAAAGAGTACCAATCTAAATGAGAAGCTTGAGGGTGCTGAAAACTTCAGAGCATGGAAGTATTGGATCATGGTCATCCTAGAATAAAATGATCTAGAAGGATTTATAAAGGAGTAAGTTGTAGAACCAAAAGAAGCTGAAACTAAGTCCAAATACAAGAAGGATATGAGCAATGCTAAGAGTATCATAGCTAAATCTATCAATGATAACTTGATTCCTCAAGTATCCTTAAGGAGGACATCAAAATAAATGTTTGATGCTCTATCTGGTTTATTTGAAGGAAGACACATCAATAGAGAGATGAACTTAAGGAATCACCTCAAAAGTGTAAAGGCTCAAAATTCAAAAACCATACAATCATATTTCACAAGAATAGCTCAAATCAAGGAGCAGTTGGAAGCTATTGGTGATATGGTTGAAGAAGCAGAAATTGTAATGACCACCTTGAATGATCTTCCAAGATATTGGGAATCCTTTATTCGAGGAATCTATTCAAGAAGAAGACTAACCGAGTTCCAACAGTTATGGGAAGCATGTGTTCAAGAAGAAGAAAGAATAGCAGCCAGAGAAGAGAAGCTAAATGAAACTGAGAATCAAGCTTTGGAAGTCCATACCAAAAGTAAGAACAAGACAAAAAGTTATGACTACGCTCCTAGAAAGACTCAAGGGTTTAAGAAGTCCAAGAAAGACTTCTCAAATTATGAATGCTTCACTTGTCATAATATGAGACACATTGCTATAAACTGTCCCATGAATTAAGAACGAGTCAAGAAGAAGAAAAGATTCCATGCCCATGCTGTTGAATACAATGATCAAGAAGATGAGGAAAGAGCTAAGGAAAATGAATATTCCTATGAAGAATATGTCTTGATCTCTACACTCACGGGATCAATCTCACAACAGAATGACACATGGATAGTAGATAGTGGTTCCTCCAAGCACATGATAGGTTACAAGGACTCACTCTCATGTATTTTACAAAAGGAGTCCCCACATAAAGTAATGCTTGAATATTATTACCAATATCCCATGAAAGGAATGGGAGAAGCCTCATATAAGTTGTACTCTTGAAAGTCCATGAAAATGAAGGATGTCTTGTATGTCACAGGACTAAAGAAGAACCTTCTTTCTATCTCAGCATTAGATAAGAAAGAGTTCAAATTTTCTTTTGTGGATGGATAAGTTCTCATGTGGACAAAAGGAAAAACTATAGATGATGCAGTAGTGATTGGATCCGAAGAAGGATGAATCTACAGAAAAAAAGAATATTAGACATTATTCATTCAAATATATGTTGGCCAATGCAAACTACTTCATTAAGCGGGTATGTTTGTTATGCTTCCTTTATTGATTACCACTACTGCAAACTTGGATCTATTTCCTGAAGAAGAAGGATGAAGTGTTTGAAAGGTTTAAAGAGTTTAAGGTCCTTGTAGAAAACATCTCTGAAAAGATGATCAAGATCTTAAGATCAGATAATCAAGGAGAATTCACATCAAGTGAATTCAATGAGTACTGCAAGGAAGATGGGATTAAGAGGGAGCTAACTATTCCCTATAATACACAACAAAATGGTATAGCAAAAAGAAATAATATATCTATCATGGAAGTTATGAAATCCATGATCCATGATCAAGATATACCTATGTACCTATGTGCAGAAGTAGCCAGAAAACAACATATGTTCATAACAGAATTCCCCACAATACCCTTGGAAACAAGACTCTAGAAGAGATGTTTACTGGAGAAAATCCTAAAGTCAGTCACCTAAATATATTTGGTTGGCCGGTATACATACATATTCCCAAGGAGAAAAGATCAAAGCTATATCCTTCAAGAAACAAGGGATTGTTTGTAGGATATAGTGAGAAATCAAAAGCTTATCGAATCATTCACAAGCAATTTGGCTATAATCCTCCATAATAAATCATCCTTAAGCTTAAAAGGTAAACAACATTAATTTCTGCACATAAAACATGCAGGGCCTGGATTCATTCCCTAAGTTTAAACAAGACTATAACAACTATCCCACATAGGATTCTTCTTTCCACATTCCAGAATAGCTGGTCACTTTAAGTCTTAACCTCTTCCTTTGCTTTTCGCATTTTGTCGCGCGGGATGTGGATCATAGAAATCCTAGCCATTTTCCACTTCACCTTCTCCTTATGCTTTCCGTGCTTCTGTTATATGGAACGCGAAACATAGAAATTCGACCTTCTTGTGACTTAACACTATTATTTCTTCCTTCTGCATTTTCGCTTTGTGGAATGTGGAACACAAAAACCCCGCCATTCACATGGATTAACTTTTGTATTTCTTCTTTCTGCATTTCTGCTATGCAGAATGTGGAACATGGAAACCCTGCCAATGGCCTCTCTTAATACTTTTCTTTCTGATTTTCGCATTTCTGCTATATGGAATATGGAACACGGAAACCTCACCAATTGCATGTCTTAACACTTTCCTTTTCCCTTTTTGCATTTCCACTATGTAGAATGTAGAAGGAGGAATCCTCAACATTCATATGACTTAAACATTTGGCTTTTCGATTTTTCCCTCCATTGCGCGAGATGTGGAAAGTGGAACCCTTAACCTTTTAGGCTTATCCAATAGGTTTTTCACTTCTCTCTTTCTGCCGTGTTGATAGTGGATGCGGAAAACTCGTAAGCTTGAAACGTTACAAACTTACACTTGTTCGGTGGTGTTTTCCTTAGGACAAAGCATGGCTTCTATAACCTTATAAGCCCAACATCTAGTATGCAGTCATAACCTTCAACCAAACAAGAAAATCCATTTCCTGAAAACCAAAATCACCTAAACATTATAGTGAAATAAAACAGAGTAGGTGCATTCCCTTTCGAGGGGTCTATCCATCAAAGGCAGTCATAACGAGTTCTTAACCTAATAGGAATACTCCTCTTTATAGAATTATAAGAGTGGTAAGCAAAGCCTCATCTATAGTATGTGCATCCTATCATTGATAAGTTATATAACCAAAATGAAATCCTAGTCATTATAAATAGGACAAGGACATTCCTAATGATGAGAAAATTTCCCATCAATAGGCTTGGAGTTTCCCTTTATCATTTTGATCAACACTGAAACTTACACTCCGCACATACAAGCATGCCATAAGCCTATTTATCAAAGGGAGTTTATACATCAAAAGGGTAACTCTGTACACAGACCAAAAATCAAACATTGAGTTACCATTTACCAAAAGCAAGGCATATTCATTTAAAACCATAATTATGAGTGCATCAGTTTGGAAGCATCATTCTCATTAATAAATCTAGGGTTGCTAATCCATCCTTTCAATATCATCAAAAACACATACTTAGGCATAACTAAACATACCCTTAGTTCAATAGAATGACATAACAAACCCAGTAATCCAGGAGAGCACACTACCATCATTTGAACTGAGTATTAAAACACGCCAGCGTTCAAGCAACATTTTCATCACTACATTAATTATGGAATTTATCATCAAAATAGAAGCATGGAAACACACATTGCCACAACTGTAGCTATACTCTAATCTAAATAAAATGTAGAAACATCAAATGAGAAATGGAACCTCTTTGTAGAATGATCCTCAATGAAGAGGGAACAACCACATTCCACCCAACCATAGATTATGCACAGAGGTTCTCTCTATCTGCAATCACCTCGAGCTAATTATTCATGCCAAGAGTGGTGACAGTCAACTCATTCCAATTATCTAGTGAGGAATCCCTTGTCTTACATAGACAATGTTTCCTTCAGCCTACCTAACGTAGTGTGCTCCTTTAGCCAGCCCCCCTGTAGCCTAATGAGCGGTGTTCTCTTTATAGTTTGATCCTAGGCCTTTTGCATCTCTCAGAATCTCTGCTCCATTTCATTTCTGTTTCCCAGGGTGGGTCTAGCACCATACTGGCCTTCCCATGCTTGGTGCAACTATCTGAGAATGACCCTTCCTGTCCCCCCACTCTTCGCATGCATAATTTCTCATTCAACATGGTTTTCTCTCTCATTCAAATTTTTCATATAAGCGTAATGTTTCGGTTACAGTTGTCCTCTAAGGACCAATTGGAATTTCCCATGTCCGCCATTAATTTTTATAAATAAAATAGTCTTAAAAATTATTACAAATATTTTTTATCACATGGAGTATTACATCCTTTCCCCCTTATTGTGACAGTGTCCATAGTGTTCTTAGTCTCCTTCTATAGCTTCTGGAGACTCCCTTTACTTCCTAGTGCTTTCTTCCAATCCATCCTTGTGCACATACTTATTATTTTAGCATGTCTTGATGGCTTGACTGGTTCATTTTGTTTGTCCATTCATTTCATCTTGGTCTTTAATCCTATAGACATAGATTTCAAGCGTTTGATGAAAAATTCACAATCTTGGTCAGAAATTTACCCTCCTTGGTACTCTACGAAGTCGGAATACCTCTTTCGGGAAGAATCTCTCCCACTATTCCCTAGGAATGGGAAAATTTTATCACCACCTTGTCAGATATCGATGTTCATTCTTAACCTTTGGTATCCAGAGTGTCTTGAATAAGGAGGCATGTACATCTCATTTATAATTAACAATTGCAAACCTGCAACATCATGCATGTATTATCACATAAGAATAAGAAAGAAGATGCTAAATAACCGAGTTCTTATTGGAATTTTCATCTCAATAGTAAAAATTTTCCCCAAGGCATGTTTCCCTCCTCTCACCTACATGTCATACAAGAATGCAGTTCACATGGAAGGTCATCAGAAGGAAAATTTCATCCTAAATCTTTCAAACCTATATCATGCATAAATTAAATTTCCCAAAGATAAGGTCATGGTCCCTTGTTTCTCTCCTACAGACCATAATACTTGGTCTTTTGCAATATCTCACTTGACTTGTTTCCTAACATCAAACAATCACAATTATTGATAATCAAAGTATGAATTTACAATTATGTTTCCTACAGAAGTTGGATTTCGAAACCATGAGGCCATCCTCATATTGAGTGGAAAATCTTACCCTTATCACTTACACTTTGCTTCCCAACCTGGACAACCATATATAACATGTCATCTTAACATAATTTTTAGATTATTCAAGCAATCAATAAAATATCAAAACTCCAAATCTAGAGTTTAGAAGCCCTTTTTGTTTGGTTTTCACCAACATGGGGTCCTCTTCAGACGATTGTCCTTTGCACATGGAAAATTTAGTATTTATTTTCTGGGACACACCCACACTACCTATAATTTGATACTTCCAATTGTTCCCACAATTTTAAACATCCCTTCATACTATCCTCTCATTGTAGGAATTACGGTGAATTTTCAGAATTGCAGCACGCAATTCTATATAGTTACTTTATATGCATCATTAAAATTTGCAATATATTTTTATCTTGTTTATCCACATAAGATAAAATTCCAATATTCATTATTTCACAATCATGCTCCATACAATTTTTGTACTTTCAATCGAGCATTGAATCAGACATGACTACCTTTTTCCATGCAATTCCTTTCCTTCTATTCATAGAAGTTCATGAATGGTCTCATAATTGCCAAAAATTCTATCATTTTAGCTATTAAATAATTTGCAATGCAATAGTTATATCACAACCATGCATTCACAAAATGTATCTTGTATGTAGCCACATATACCTTGGCCTCAAATATCTAAGCGCTCCTTGGATGAGTCCTTCTTTAAGAAGTTCTAACATGAGTATATATACATGAGGGTCATCTCCTCATGTAACTACACGTTCACATGTAGGCCTCCTCAACGTGTATATATATTACTTAACCGACACTATAAAACCTAACACCTCCTTGGGTCATCCATGGTAGTTTTGTTCCAGATCCTAAAACCTCTTTTGGGTTGTCACTGGCATCTCTATCTTACCAATCTCGGGTGCTTCCTTTATGTACATAACAATACCTAGCGGTTATTCCCTTCATGGAGCCCCCACTCTCATGACAACCGACTTATGTAGCGTGAATGTGTGTGGAAAGAATATTGACCAGATGCCTTACACTTGGGGGTCCCCAATGATGCATACTGGTGCCTAGATGGCTAGGGGGAACGCTATGTACCCCAAGTACATCCTTCTGGAAGCTATGTACCGCAAGTACATCCTTCCTCCTCATACAATTTTCTCAACTTTATATGCATATTAATCTTCTCGTATTGTTGCCATTCCCATGTCTGGGTACCTGCAGCTATTCCACTAGTAATAAATCACAATCTTTATATCATGGATTCTATAGCATCAATATTTCCATCTATCATAGGTCCATTGTTTTCAGAACTGGAAATTCTCATACTTACCTAGCATTCTCTTGACATTATCAATTATCTACTATGGTCCACCATAAATGCAATGATTTAATTGATAGCAGCATCTTACTAGTATTTCATAGTATAAAACCAATCATATTGATTTTAGATGTTACCTCATCGATTGGTCACTTACGAGGGGTTACAAAACCATAACACCAACCTCTTGATCATAGATTTGTTGTCCTATCCTTTCTTCATAAGGCTATTGGTCACCTACATGGTGTCACCCACATCTCCAATCCATCCTTATATGCCCTCTATCCTGCAAGTATTTCCCTTAACCATATTATCAGAGACAACAATAATTAGGAGTGGTGGTTTAGTGCATATGTAAAACTTTACTAAATGTTTACCACTATGCAATAGTATATACATGCAAAACATCTTCATCTACACTATACCATATCCTTTAATATGCTTACTAGTGCATATGTATCTAACCTATCAAGTCTCTTGCATTTTATCACTCTTATGTCAAAGCTCATGTACATGGAATTCCTAAGAAATACAAACATATTGGCAAGAGAGGAGTTGACTTATCGTAGCAGAAGACTCCCTCTTCCACATAATAGTCGATCAAATTTCACGGCTTCTCTGGGAAGGCATATAGAGCATAGCATCTCCGGGCCTCTATGATTATACGGAAACAGTCCTTCTGGGGAATCCTGCAAGTCTATTGATAAACCTTCCTTCAGGATTTTTCTTGTTTGAATTAGCAACATGTAATTTGGACCCTTGGCTAAATATTTCCTTCTTTGAAGATCTTGCGCAGCCTTGTTTTTCCATGGGCTTAACTCCACAACTAGATTCAGCAACCTTAGTCTCCTTGCAACTAATTATTTCACAACGGTCTGCTTCCCCTATAACAGAACAATTCATGCTTTAGTCAGGTTCAAATTTCATCCAGCTAACTAAATTTAATCAACCCGACCAATGGTCCCTCCAGCACTCAACGAATACAGACTTCAACCCATCAGTGAACTCGATTACATAAATATTTTGTGCCCGGCCTTTGCAATTAACCCGCTTGCTAGTTAATTAGTGAAATGGACTAACGACCGTAAGAGATAGATCGACGGTGGATGTCAATCCTTATAGGGTGGATTTTATAAAAATATCGCTTCCATCAAGATTTCCTTCTATTGCACTAGTTCACCCAACGAAATAGTTCTCAGTCATTGATCTTCTGCAAGAACGTTCTTAACTATTGATATTCTTCCTCTTTGCAACGATTACTTTCCAAATTCACAACTCAACACCTTTTTATCCTTCTTTCTTTTCAACCTACAAAATTCCTTCAGAATGTTGATCTTTGCACCTTCATATCTCCACCGTATGATCCCCAAGTATATGAATGAGGAATATCAGTTTATCTCATTCGTAATTTCTAGCTTTTGAAATCTCTCCTCAGTCATAGATCTGGTTCTACCATGATCTTAACCTTCCACATCGATCCTTGTAGTGATCAATCGTTGATCTAGGACCTTGCAATGAGGTTATTTTGAACATATTTCCTTCATTAGACCTTCAATGGATTATTAAAGTAACACCCATTCGATTGATCAGAGGATCGATCAACAAATCTCTATTTCCCTCCTTTTCAGAGGTCCTGAATTCACACCCAGGCTTATCATTCGTTAACAGAGGATTAAACAAACATTCAATCCATGAAATACACCTCCTGACAGATTTATAAATTTTTACAGAGAGATTATTCCCAACTAGGCTACCCATACCACCATTTGTGGATCTTTTAATATTCTGTGGGAAAAAAATTAAACTTATAACTTTTGAGTGCACTAATTTAATTAGTCCCATGGGATTTTTTGACATTAGCTAATCCCACGAAATATCGAAAACACAACCATTCCCAAATACAATTTACATATATTTGTTTTTAATTTTTTTAAAAGAATCCTTACTTAATAGGCATACTTCTCTATAGATCTAACATAAGCCATCTAATACTGCAAATTTTTCTATTATAAAGTCTTCTCATCCTGTTGATAAGGCATGCAAGGTTATTTTTTTATATTGCATTCAAGTACCCCTTTCTTTACTTGACTAAACCCAATAGAAATGCATATTCAAGTATATAAATGTTATGATATACATATTCCCCTTAAGTTCACATGCTTTCTTACCCTTCCTCTTCATGAGTAATCAAGCACATCCTAGAGATAACTGTTGGAGCAGGGTCCCGCAGCTACAGAAGAAGCTGCTAGTTTTGGCGGAAAGAAGACAGGGCAAAGCTATGACGCCGTAGCACGTTTCCAGCTGGAGATCAGAGCCGAAAACCATGACTTTTGGGATAGAAAAGTCAAGAAGGCAACGGTACCCGAGCGGCCAAGAGAAGAAAGCTCAACCACTGCATTGAAGGCAGCGGCGGAAGACAGGAGGGCTCAACGACCCTCATAAAGAAGAAGGAGCAACGAGGCTCAAGCATTGAAGGCGAAGGACAGAAAGAGAAGCGGTGCATAGTACCCATGGTCAGTGCCGGGAAGAATGGAAGACTGCAGAGAGCTGTGGTGTGACGGGAAGCGGTTACCTCAAGGACAGAGAGGACCGAATGTCACTAATTAGGGTTTGGGTTACTGTTGGGATAGGCCCACAGTGTTGTAATGGCGAGACCTTTGGGCCGCCTATAAAAGCTTGTATTTTGTATTGTAAAGGGTTGGTTGGTGGTTTGATTGGTTGATTCATAGGATTGAGTCGTTAGTTGGTTAGTTGATTATTTTTGTAGACTCAGGAGTCAGTCAGACAGACTATGTTGTAATGATCCAGACACCTAGCTTGTCTGTGAGTCATTTGAGTCTGTATGTAACCATCCACAGAAAGAGCAGAGAGGGAAGGATATATTGAAAGAAAGGAAATATAGAGATAGAAATAGGCCAGAGATCTGGAAGAGATCTCACGCTGCATATGCGGTGCAACAGACTGTGCTAACTTCCCTCAAGATATATAATAGAAGCACAGTTTGGTGGACGTAGCTCCCAACCTGGGGGTGAACCACGTTAAGCCTGCGTGTTATGTGTTGCATGAATGTGATTGTACTTGCTTATCTTTACTGGTTATTATGCATGTAATGTTAGTTGCAGTAAGTGAATGTATGTATTGTTCAGTTCACGGTAATGCAGGAAGGTAGAGATAAGTTGAAGTATTTTAGTAAGCTTCTTAAAAGAATCCTTTACGTCTGTTTCTAATGACCATTTAATCACAATATAACTTCTGGGAAGTAGAGTTTCGCACATCGGCACAGTCAACGCTAAGAGCGCAAAGTCGTAGTGGTAAGATATCACAGAGAGCCGATATCGCACCGGCAGAGGAGCTGCAATGCGCGATACTGCGAGCTGCGGGATTAGCGTTGAGGAGAGGTTGGGTGTTCCGCGGTGCGCAGAGATGCGATAAGGTTGGAAATATTGTGAGTAAGTGGAAGTTGTGCGACGCGGGAAGAAATCGTGCGACTTGCGCGTGGGTAAGAATCGCACGGGTAAAAGTGCTACGAGTAGAAGGGGATGTGCGATGCGCAGAGCTAGTTGATCTTGTGGCGCGCAGGAGTAAGAGAAAAGAAGTAGGATGCGCAGAACCTGGTCCAAGACACTTGAGTCTTGTCCAACCCATTAGATTCACTTCGGGTGATACTTCAGATCGCTTCGCGGTCTGTTGCCGAAAGGGCCAGTGAGTTAGGGGTGTTGTTGATTAATTATAGTAAACCCGGGTCTGCCCATGCAATCAACAAATGGTTCCATTGCCGATTTGACGACTGGGAGTCAATGTTCTGTTGGAATACTACGAGAGAAGAGTTTCACCAGTGGCTGGATTCAGACTTAAGGGAGTTCGCCAAGAAAGAGAATAGGAGTCCGAGACTGAGCACAGAGGCCTGGTTAGTAAAGCATATTGCTTCAGACATACACGCTATATTCTTTACAACCTACGAAAATGAGCTTTTCGACTGGTTATCCAAGTTGATAGATAGGAACACATTCAAGAAGAAAAGAAACATCGTTTGGACACCGGAGCTGATTCAGACCGTACAGAACCTTGACAATCCGATTACGAGAGCAGTGGACTTCTGGCTTACCAGTGTGCTAGAAGGCTACGTTATAGAGTTTGCAGTTGATCAGAGAAAGAGCTTCAGCGCAGCCGAACGATACTTCTTCAGAGGATATCGTGGTAAGTACCTAAGATCTCTAAACTTGTCCCTTAAGATGCTGCTATATGAAAAAGGAACAATGGATCTAGTCTCAGATGAATAAGTAAAGCTAGTAATGTCACAAGAGTTTGAAAGTGATTTTGATGACATTGGACGAACACGTAGTGGAAAGAAGTATAAAGTAGATTTTAGTTCTCCTATATTTGAAGACAGTTCAGACAGTATTAGACAGCAGAGCCCTAGCACCACAGAAGAACTAGAGGGGGGTATCCCTTACCACCCCTATACTCCACAGAAGCAGACAGGGACTCAGAATAATCCCGTAGGTACTCCAGCTAGTAGCTCACAGTCAGTACCTACTCCCGTTACAGCACCTTCACCTACACCGCTGAGTGGTAGTACTCCAGTTAGTCAGAACCCACCCCAGAGAAATAGAATGGGAGACGACATGAAGCTACCTATTTTTAAAGGTACAGGAGCAGAAGACCCGGAACAACATTGGTTCCTATGTGAAGCTATGTGGACCATTAAAACAATCAATGATGATAACCTTAAACTTGTGCAGTTGGTTACCACACTCAGAGACAGAGCCTTGACATGGTACATAAAGTATACTACATTACCCAAGACGCTCGCCCAGGTCAAGAACGCCATGATCAAAGAGTTTAAGAAACCTAAGTCCGAATCTCAGTGCATTACAGAGCTTAAGGATATTAAACAGCTACCATTAGAGTCAGTATGGGACTTTGACCAGAAATTCAAAGCTCTTATAGACCAAGTAAGTTTTGAGTTCGCGTCGGAGCAGCATAAAAAATGGTTTATTGCAGCACTGCTCCCTCATATCAGAATGCTACTAATGCAGCAGAAACTCACTACTCAAGATGAAGCGCTGGAGATGGAAATGAAACTAGAGGCTTCACCTTTAGCAGAAACCAGTACGGGCATAACAACTCTACAGACCCAGTTGGCCAACCTCACATTGCAGATACACGAACTTAAAAAAGGGAAAGAGGTTATGCAAGACATATGGTGCATAAAGTGCAGAGCACAGGGCCATAGTAAAGACAACTGTCCAGTCTTTACAGAATATTTAGCATCAGGGGCTCCTAACCCCTTACCATGAACACAAGGGCCATGGTGTGAAATATGTAGAACACAAGGACATCCGCCTCAGCAATGCCCCTTGCTCCAGAAGTATGTACAGACATCTAAAAACCTATATTGTCTCTTCTGTAAATCAGTTGGGCATGATCAACAGGACTGCCGAGCTTATGATCTCATGTCAGAGAGAAAACATGATGTGTACAGAGTCCAAGCAGACACACAGGGTCCAGCAACAGGACCACAGCCGGATTAGGCTTATGGAGCCCGTGGAGGAGGATTCAGAGGACGAGGCCATGGAGGAGGATTCGCACGGAGAGAAGGCTTTGGACGAGGAGAAGGTTTTGGCCAAGTTCGTGGACCAGTCACTTGTTATAATTGTGGAATTGTAGGACACTATGCTAGGGATTGTCAGAACCCCACTACTACTTGTAACTACTGCAAGTCTTATGATCATACTATCGAAGAGTGTCCTATATTGATAGCTAAGATCAGAGACCCTAAACTAGCCGCACACCAGAACATCCAACTTATCGTTGCTGAGCAGGCAGAACCAGAACCAAGAGTCCATATTGTGACTCAGAGCGGTGCTTCCACTAGTGGCACATCGCAGGAGACCAGAAAGAACACAAGTCAGGAGTGGGTGCGCAGAGCTCCTACTAAAGCAACAGCACTCGACCTACAGAAGAATAAAGAGACCTTTCATGAAGCTAAGGCTTCCTTTGATGAACTTACACCATCAGGACCGCAGGTACCGCCATCTAGGGGCGTACCGCAGAAAGTACCTTGTAGCGATAGCCCTGAGCAGGCACAGCAGGCTACCACATCCGGAAGATGTGACAAGGATGAATCAATAGGAAGTGTACAAGCCTTCCTGCACAGCTGCTTAAAACTCCTGAGAAATGATAAAGCTGTTGGTGAGCTACAGCGTATGATAGATCAGTGTCAGCAACCCTCTCTCTCGGGCAGTGCACACCGCGCTGTCCATAATATTACAAGACATGCAAGGATAGGAAGAGAGATGAAATTCACAGCCCAGATCGGTGAGTTTGAAATGGATGAGGTTGTCTTAGACCTGGGATCAGAGGTGAATGTTCTAACCAAGCAGACATGGGAACAGATGGGTAGTCCTCAGTTAGCCCTATCACCTATCCACCTAAGATTAGCTAATCAACAGCGAGTATCACCATTGGGTCGACTATCGCAGGTGCCAGTTGATATTGACGGAGTTCGTACTTTTGTGGACTTCGAGGTTATAGAAATCATTGGTGATAGTTGACCATATCTAGCACTATTAAGTATTGATTGGGAAATTGGCAGCAAAGCTGTCATTGACCTAAAGAAAAGACAAATGACCTTTGAGGATGCGCAAATCCGGGTCATCGCACCGCTGGATCCTTACCAAGGACCTAGATATATCGAACCTATCCGAGCAGAGGAAGAGGCACATAATATGGAGAGTCTCTACCAGATGACAGCAAACCAGAATGACTATATCAATCCCACTGCAGAAGGGCATATTAGTTGGCGATGCGACAGCTCATGCGCATCGGATTCGGATGTTGGTTTAGAAAACTGGCAGAACAGACTTTACGAAGTCTCATCGCGCAGATGTGCGTTTATAAGTAAGTCACTGCGATGGATTGGCGCCGAGATCGCTGAGACCCCATCATATCATGGTCTGACGGATATCCAAGATTTTCTTGAACAATTTGAGCAACAAATTCCTCCTGAGTAGAGGATCGCAACTATGGACCTTGCAGTTCGAGCCACACCTGCAAGATGGTGGTATGCGCATAAAGAAAATATCACATCATGGGATAATATAAAAAGACTGATGGCGATCAGATTTTCTCATGACAGGGAGTATGTCCAGCAGAAATACACAGGAGAAACTGACCCCATGATACACATTCAGATATGTGAACAGAACTGGTCGGACATTCCAGAGGAGGAATGGGTTCACAGATTCATTCACACATTGGACACAATTCCAAGGAATTGGTATACAAAGACCGAGCTGCGCAAGGGAACAACCACATGGCCACTTATGACAGATAGCTTCCTACTCACCTTTGCATTTGAGTCAGAACATCCAAGTGTTGCTCAGGCCCTAGACATCATCAAGACAAAGATTTTTGAGGATCGCACCATCTCAGTACCAGTCCAACCTGAGTGGACTATCCAGCTAGAAGAGGCATTGGAATGCTATAATTTTACATCAGAATCAGAGAAGGCGGATGAGGATCCTCGCAATACCAACATTCCAGAATCAGAAGGCACTCGCGAAGTGGAGGGACCACAACTAGAGATTCCAGCGATCACCGAGCCCATCAAGATTAAAAAGATCAATATTGGCACAGACAAAGAACCTAAGTTTGCCTCTATTGGAGACTACTGGAATGATGAAACAGTTGGACAGATTGCAGATTTGCTACATGACTATCAGGACCTATTTCCCACCAAGTTCACAGAGATGAAGGGAATAGTTGGAGACTTGGGAGTCATGAGGATACCATTAAAGGAGGATGC
>LPNX011200389.1:294745-328471 GCA_001517045.1 Pseudotsuga menziesii
CCAATAAGCACATAGGCGATCTAAGACTGATGTTAGAGAAGTGTAGGCAGTACCAGATTTCTCTAAACTTGAAAAAATGTATATTCTGTGCACCATTTGGTATCTTGTTGGGTCACATTGTTTGCAGACAAGGCTTGATGGTAGACCCCGCCAAGATCGCTATCATTGTAAACCTTCCAGCACCTAGCTCAGTCAAGCAACTGAGGACAGTACTTGGTCATACCGGGTATTACAGAAAGTTCATCAAGGGCTATGCAAAGATTATAGTGCCGATGGAGAAATTGCTCAAGAAGGATGTAAAATTCCTATGGAACGAAGAATGCCAGCAGAGTCTAGACATACTTAAGGAGAAGATGGTTACAGCACCCATCCTAGTATTTTCGGACTGGACTAAGCCTTTCCATGTACATGTGGATGCATCTGGCATCGCATTAGGAGCCGCCTTGACCCAGCCAGGAGAAGGGGATCTTGACCATCCCATCGCATATTCCAGCAGAAAGCTATCAACAACGAAAAAGAACTACACCACAACAGAAAGGGAGGGCTTAGCTATGGTATATGCGCTGCAGAAGTTCAGGCACTATCTATTGGGCGCCTCATTTAAAATGTTTACTGATCATTCCGCATTGAAGTACCTAGTCAATAAACCAGTGTTAGGGGGGAGAATCTGCAGATGGTTACTCCTCTTCCAGGAGTATGATTTTGAAATCATTGTGAAACCAGGAAGACTGAATGCAGGACCGAATCATCTGTCGCGGTTAGACTCAGGAGAAGAGCCTAGTAACCTAGAATACAATCTGCTAGATGTGCCGTTGTTTTCCATACAGATTGCAGATGAGTACTATGCCGACATTATTCAATTCCTCACCACAGGCGTAGCACCTGATGAGTTTACTAAGCAACAAAAGAAGCAGTTGGTTGTTAAGGCAGCAGACTTCACCCTCATTGCAGGATGCCTATACAAGTTAGGTCCGGATGAAGTTCTGCGCAGATGCGTGATGCCGCACGAGAAAGACACTATTATCAAAGAGGCTCATTCAGGAACCGCAGGAGGACATTTCGCAGGAAAACCGACTGCGCAAAAAATCTTAGAGGCAGGCTTGTGGTGGCCTACACTGCATAAAGAGACTAAGGACTTCTGCAGGTGCTGCGATATCTTCCAAAGGGTAGGAAAACCCTCGCAACGCGATGAAATGCCGCTGCGACCGTAGGTCACGCTGCACGCATTCGACAAATGGGCTATAGATTTCGTGGGTCCTATCAACCCACCAGGAAAGCACACTGGTGTGAGATACATTATCACTGGAACAGAATACCTCACCAGATGGGTAGAGGCCAAGGCAGTAAGAAATTGTGATGCTGCTACAGCTGCACAGTTCCTTTTTTAAAACATCATCAGCAGGTTTGGATGCCCAGTAATTTTGATGAGTGACCAAGGTACACATTTCTTGAACAGCACTATTGAGGCATTAACAGAAGAATTCCAGATCCAGCACCATAAGAGCACTCCCTACCACCCGCAGGCTAATAGTACAGTGGAGGCCTTCAATAAGATTTTAGAAAATGCTCTCACTAAGATCTGTAATAGCCAGAGGAATGACTGGGACCTCAGAGTTAACGTTGTCTTATGGGCATATAGAACCACATGCAAGAAACTTACGGGACACACACCTTTCAGCTTAGTATATGGACAGGAGGCTGTTATGCCTATGGAGTATATTCTTCCCAGCTTAAGAATCGCTCAGATTACCGAGATGACTGATACAGACACAGTCGAAGCAAGGCTAGCACAACTGCTCGCCTTAGAAGAAGACAGGTTCATCGCCAGATTCCATCAGAGAGTCCAGAAGGCCCGAGAAAAAGATTGGCATGACAGACACATTAAGAATAAGACTTTCCAGATCGGAGACCTGGTGCTCCTCTATGACAGCAAATTCATCAAGTTCCCAGGGAAGTTCAAGACACATTGGCTAGGGCCATATCAGATCCAACAAGTCATAGAAGGAGGTGCTGTTCAGCTCAACCAGCTAAACGGGTAGCTCTTGCCCACATGGATTAACAGCAATAGGCTTAAGCTCTATAGTGATAACCACCTCGCCTCTCAGCCCTAGCTTAAACCAGTCGTACCAGTGCAGATGTCCAGTGTAGTTGAAAGGAGGCATCGCACCGGGAATGAGTCTACACCCAAAAAAAATAAAAATAAAAAAATTTAACATTGTTTGTTTGCGCAGGTGATGCGGAGTTGCATCGCAGTAGTAAGATGTTTCCGCCTGCCACATACTCAATTTGCAACCGACGGTGAGCTAGTCAAGTCACTATCTGACAGGTAGTTAATGAAGAAATGACCGGTATCCCCTACCGTAGATTTCGCAGCAGTTTAATAAATTTTTCTAGATTTGGTAAATCCTCGACGACACCGGTGCCGAGATATGCACGCTTGGAGGGACACGTGAGCAGATCTCAGCAATTATGACAGATCAGAATGACGGGTAGGGTCTTGTCCAACGGGTGTGACCCAGGATAACTGTTGCGTCCGGTAGTATGCCTTCGGCATAAAAGTAGACATCCTTCAAGCATGAAGGGTACAGTTTCCAAATCTCGAGAGCCATGCAAGGCAGTGCTAAGTGTCCCCTGAGCAGAGCCAATTAAGTTGCAGAGTACAGTGACTTCCAGAGTTCAAATCCACTGCACGCCCAGAGTATTGAGCCAAGCGGATTCTGACTAAAAGCGAACCTCTAGAAGGCATGTTGAGACGTTTTGACCCTGGTCCTGGTGACCGTAGATCCACCATGACGATGTCGCCCAGGGTTGTGAAATTAAGTACAGCACAAGTTAGACAGTCGCTAAGGATGAAGAGTCAAGCGCCAGAATTAGAAGTTGTCACTAAGGTCTCTGCTAAGGAGAAGAAGAACGCCGAGCCGATCACTGAAGATAAGAAAGCAGAGTAGAAGAATGATGAGAAGAAATCTCCCGCTAGAAGGAAGGTGAAAATGAGAAAAAGAAAGCAACGGGAGAAGGTCACTGACCTATCTGATCAGCTAAGAAAAGCACGAAACATGGTGAAGGTACTGAAACAGAAACCTAAGGGTCAGCGGCAGCATGTGGACCTAGACCACTTCGAAGAGAAGAGAAGTGGAAGAAGACTGCAACCCCAGCGGAGGGGAGACTTCTAGAACGAGGACAAAGGCTTGTTCTCAAAGCGGAGTTCATGGGTTGCTTCTTCTCCATCCACGAGGCTCTAGATGGAAGAAAAGGTTTAAGGAGGCTGGAAGATACAGATTTTCCTTGTGATAAAAGTTCTAACCCAGATAAAAAGGCAAGGATATCTGTGGAACACTTCTCAAACACTAGAGCGCTCATAAAGAAGAAAGAGCGAAGAAAGCGACACCGTGACTATGGGCAAAAAGGATAAGAGAGCCCAGCGAACTAAGTTACCGAAACTCCAGAAAGAGTGTGTCGAGGAGATGAAGAATGAAGTCGCAGGACTTCAAGGCAGGTTACAGCGCACTTCGCAGGAGGCAAAGGATAAGTTGCAGCAGGAGAATCCTGTTGCAAGTGGCTCGAGGATAAGCCACAAGTAAGTGTTAGGGAACTGTTGGAGCAGGGTCCCGCAGCTACAGAAGAAGCTGCTAGTTTTGGTGGAAAGATATAAGTTTTGGCAGAAAGATATAAGTTTTGGCGGAAAGAAGACAGAGCAGAGCTACGATGCCGTAGCACGTTTCCAGCTGGAGAGCAGAGCCGAAAACCATGACTTTTGGGATAGAAAAGTCAAGAAGGCAACGGTACCCGAGCAGCCAAGAGAAGAAAGCTCAACCACTGCATTGAAGGCAGCGGCGGAAGACAGGAGGGCTCAGCGACCCTCATAAAGAAGAAGGAGCAACGAGGCTCAATCATTGAAGGTGAAGGACAGAAAGAGAAGCGGTGCATAGTACCCATGGTCAGTGCCGGGAAGCATGGAAGACTGCAGAGAGCTGTGGTGTGACGGGAAGCGGCTACCTCAAGGACAGAGAGGACCGATTGTCACTAATTAGGGTTTGGGTTACTGTTGGGACAGGCCCACAGTGTTGTAATGGTGAGACCTTCGGGCCGCCTATAAAAGCTTGTATTTTGTATTGTAAAGGGTTGGTTGGTGGTTTGATTGGTTGATTCATAGGATTGAGTCGTTAGTTGGTCAGTTGATTATTTTTGTAGACTCAGGAGTCAGTCAGACAGACTGTGTTGTAACGATCCAGAAACCTAGCTTGTCTGTGAGTCATTTGAGTCTGTATGTAACCATCCACAGAAAGAGCAGAGAGGGAAGGATATATTGAAAGATAGGCAATATAGAGATAGAAATAGGCCAGATATCTGGAAGAGATCTCACGCTGCATATGCGGTGCAACAGACTGTGCTAACTTCCCTCAAGATATATAATAGAAGCACAGTTTGGTGGACGTAGCTCCCAGCCCGGGGGTGAACCACGTTAAACCTGCATGTTATGTGTTGCATGAATGTGTTTGTACTTGCTTATCTTTACTGGTTATTATGCATGTAATGTTAGTTGCAGTAAGTGAATGTATGTATTGTTCAGTTCATGGTAATGCAGGAAGGTAGAGATAAGTTGAAGTATTTTAGTAAGCTTCTTAAAAGACTCCTTTACGTCTGTTTCTAATGACCATTTAATCACAATATAACTTCTGGGAAGTAGAGTTTCGCACATCGGCACAGTCAATGCTAAGAGCGCAAAGTCGTAGTGGTAAGATATCGCAGAGAGGCGATATCGCAGAGAGGCGATATCGCACCGGTAGAGGAGTTGCGGTGCGCGATACTGCGAGCTGAGGGCTTAGCGTTGAGGAGAGGTTGGGTGTTCTGCGGTGCGCAGAGATGCGATAAGGTTGGAAATATTGTGAGTAAGTGGAAGTTGTGAGACGCGGGAAGAAATCATACGACTTGCGCGTGGGTAAGAATCGCATGGGTAAAAGTGCTGCGAGTAGAAGGGGATGTGCGATGCACAGAGCTAGTTGATCTTGTGGCGCGCAGGAGTAAGAGAAAAGAAGTAGGATGCGCAGAACCTGGTCCAAGACACTTGAGTCTTGGCCAACCCATTAGATTCACTTCGGGTGAGACTTCAGATCGCTTCATGGTCTGTTGCCGAAAGGGCCAGTGAGTTAGGGGTGTTGTTGATTAATTATAGTAAACCTGGGTCTGCCCATGCAATCAACAATAACCTTCAAGTAAGTCAACGCACACAGGTGTTAGGAGATACTTAGTATTTCATGAATATATAAAAAAAATATCTCAGACAAGGCATATATGATATATTGGCCACAAAGTTGTTCTTTGACTAAAGCATGTGGTTAATACATTCTAGTTATCTTTCAATTCCTATATGCTGATGTGTTTTGCAACCATGACTATATACACTTGGTACTCACAATTCCTTGTCAAATATTATTTGTATCATAAACTCATAAAGACAATTCTAAAATGAAATGGCAAGTTACTAATTAAATCCCATGGATTCTTGATACATCAAGATATTCTTTTCTCAATGCATTACTTCCTCAAAAAATCAATCCTAATTGCACTTGCATGAGTCTTTAGTGATATGTATCTTAATCAAGCTTCCCATAACTTCAAATTTAAGTCATTTAAACGTTTAGTACTGCCAGTACATTATTTTTATTGTGTCTTCTCTTGGTCATCCTTGATCTGGTATGCAATTAACCTTTCTAATATACTTTCAACAATTCAATTTCATGTGATGAGAAATAGTATGCATGTAAAATATCATATGCATACTTCTGTAGTATAGCGATCTAATTTATATGCAATACTTTCTCTCTAGCTGAGAAACAAAAGGGGTCAAAACAACCTATCACTTTTCACCTCATTACCCAAGCATAATCCTTCTCAGAAATTATTCAAGAAGCCATTATCCATTAACTAAAATCATTCATGCAATGACCCTTATGCATACCTAGTTATCAATTTGTGACATCTTACCTCCTTAGTCCTATATCCATGACACAATGTCCCAAGGACACCCATACATGCAGTAATTACCATGCAATCATCCCTCGTAGTACATCAATCAACTTATCAACCATCATACACCCATTAGAATACTTTGATCATAATCCATCAATTTAATAAAAAACTAGACTACATAACCAGGACTCATCGATAAAAAAATGATTATCATTTAGCAAAAGGTACTTATTACCTTGGCTTGATCCAGTGGAAACTAGATGTTCCCAAAAGGGGGACACGGTTGAAACCTATGGCTCTGATACCATTTGTAACATCCCACAAATAACCTGCTTAAAATGCATATACAATTTTTTTTCAAGTATAGTTTCTTTCACAAAGAATTTGGCTATAATCCTTCATAATAAATCATCCTTAATCTTAAAAGGTAAACATCATTAATTTTTGCACATAAAACATGGTCTTGGAGTCATTCCCTAAGTTTAAACAAGACTATAACATCTATCCTGCATAGGAGTCCACTTTCTGCATTCCGGAATAACTGGTCACTTTATGTCTTAACCTCTTCCTCTGCTTTCCACATTCCATCATGTGAGATGCGGATCGTGGAAATCCTAGCCATTTTCCACTTCACCTTTTCCTTCCGATTTCCGTGTTTCTACTATGTAGAACATGAAACATGAAAATTTGACCTTCTTGTGACTTAACACTAGTATTTACGCCTTCCGCATTTCCTCTTTGCAGAATGCAGAACACGGAAACCCCGCCATTCGCATGGATTAATACTTGCCTTTCCACTTTCCGCATTTCCTCTACGTAGAATGCGGAACACAAAAACCCCGCCAATCACCTGTCATAACACTCATCTTTCCGCTTTCCACATTTCTCCTATGCGGAATGCGGAACACAAAAACCCCACCAATCGCGTGGCATAACACTTGCCTTTCCACTTTCCACATTTCCGCTATGTGAAATGCAAAAACTGAAATCCCTTCCATTTGCATGGATTAACACTTATACGATTTAACCATTTGGCTTTCTTCTTTCTGCATTTACGCTATGCGGAATGTGGAAGGCGGAAGCCTCAACATTTATACGACTTAAACATTTGTCTTTCCACTTCTGCCCTCCGATGTGAGGGATGTAGAAAGTGGAACCCTTAACCTTTTAGGTTTATCCAATAGGTTTTTTGTTTCTCTCTTTCCACAGTGTGGATTGTGGGTGTGGAAAACCGGTAAGCTTGAAACCTTACAAACTTACACTTGTTGGGCGGTGTTTTTCTTAGGTCAAACCATGGCTTCCATAACCTTAGAATCCCTCCATTTAGGATGCAGACATAACCTTCAACAAAATAAGAGAATCCCTTTCCCGAAAACCAAAATCACCTAAACGTTATAGAGAAATAAAAATGAGTAGGTGCATTCCCTTTCCAAGGGTCTATGCATCCAAGGAAGCCATAACTAGTTCTTAACCTAACAAGAATACTCCTCTTTATATAATGATAAGACTGGTAAGAAAAGACTCAACGAGAGTAGGTGTATCCTATCATCGGTAAGCTATATAACCAAAATGCATCCCTATTCATTATAAATAGGACAAGGACATTCCCAGTGTATGACCAAAGCTCCCATCAACAAGCTTGGAGTTGTCCTTTATCATTTTCATCAACATCAAAAATTACACTCCCACACATACAGGAATACCGTAAGCCTATTTATCAAAGGGAGTTTATACATCAAAAGGGTAACTCTGTATATAGACCAAAAATCACCCATTGAGTTACCATTACCAAAAGCAAGGCATCATTGTTCAAAACCAGAATTATGAGTGCATTGGTTCGAAAGAATCATTCTCATTAAAAAATATAGGGCTTCTAATCCATCCTTAAAGTATCATCAAAAACACATACTTGGGAATAAATAAACATACCCCGAGTTCAATAGAATGATAGAACAAACCCAATAATCCAGGAGAACACACTACCATCATTCGAATAGAGTATGGAAACACACCGGTATTCAAACAACATTTTCATCACTACATTAATTCTGGCATTTATCATCAAAACAGGATCATGGAAACACACATTCACACAACTGGAGCTATAATCTGATCTTAGTAAAATGTAGAAATGCCAAACTAGAAATGGAACCTGTTTGTAGAATGATCCGTAATGAAAAGGGAACAGTTCCACCCAACCATATATTAGGCACAAAGGTTCTCTCTGTCCTCAATCACCCCGAGCTTATTACGCATTCCAAGAGTAGTGACACTGAACTCGTTCCAATTATCTAGTGAGGAATCCCTTGTCTTACATAGACAGTGTCTCCTTCAGATTACCTAAAGCATTTTGCTCCTCCATCCAACCCCCCACATTGTACTGAGTAGCGCTCTATTTATAGTTTGATCCTAGGTATTTTGCAGCTCTTGGAATATCTGTTCCATTGCCTTTTCATTTCCCAAGGTGGGCCTAACGCCATACTGGCCTTCCCACGCCTGGTACAACTATCTGAGAATGACCCTTCCCGTGCCCCCCACTTTTTGCATGCATCATTTCTCATTCAATGAGTTTGTCACTCTGATTCAGATTTTTCACATAAGCATAATGTTTCAGTTACACTTGTCCTCTAAGGACCAATTGGCATATCCTAGGTCCTCTAGTCATTTTTAAAAATAAAATAGTCTTAAAAATTATTACAAATAAATTTTATCACTTGGGGGTATTACATCCTTTCCCCCTTATTGTGACACTATCCATAGTGTTCTTAGTCTCCTTCCGTAGTTTTTGGAGACTCTCTTTACTTCCTACTGCGTTCTTCCCATCCAGCCTTGCGCACAAACTTCTTATTTTAGCATGTCTTGATGTCTTGACTAGTTCATTATGTTTTTCCATTCATTTCATCTTGGTCTCTAATCCTACAGACAGATATTTCAAGAATTTGATGAAAACTTCACAATCCTGGTTAGAAATTCACCCTCCTCAATACTCCACAAAGTCGGAATACCTATTTCAGGAAGTATCTCTCCCACTATTCCCTAGGAATGGGAAAATTTTATCACCACCCCGCCATATATCGATGTTCAGTCTTAACCTTTGGTATCTAGGGTGTCCTGCATAAGGAGGCATGTACATCTCAGTTATAATTAACAATTTCAAACCTACAATATCATGCATGTCTTATCACATAAGGATCAGCAATAATATGCTAAACAACCAAGTTCTTATTGGCATTTTCATCTCAATAGTCAAAATTTTCCCCAAGGCATGTTTCCCTCCTCTCACCAGCATGTCATACAAGAATGCAGTTCACATGGGAGGTCATCATAAGGAAAATTTCAATCCTAAATCTTTCAAATCTATATCATGCATAAATTAAATTTCCCAAACATAAGGTCCTAATCCCTTGTTTGTATCCTATAGAACATAATACCTGGTCTTTTGCAACATCACACCTGCCATGTTTCCTAACATTAAACAATC
This sequence comes from Pseudotsuga menziesii, assembly GCA_001517045.1. Classification (NCBI taxonomy): domain Eukaryota; kingdom Viridiplantae; phylum Streptophyta; class Pinopsida; order Pinales; family Pinaceae; genus Pseudotsuga; species Pseudotsuga menziesii. The sequence continues at coordinate 304,197 of LPNX011200389.1, forward strand.
ACTAATATGGATAATCAAAATATGAATTTACAATTTTGTCTCCTACAGAAGTTGGATTTTCCAACCATGAGGCCATCCTCATATTGAGCGGAAAATCTACCCTTATCACGTACAATTTTCTTCCCAACCTGGAAAACCATATATAACATGTCATCTTAACATAATTTTTAGATTAGTCAAACAATCAATAAAATATCAAAACTCCAAATCTGGAGTTTAGAATCCCTTTTTGTTATGTTTTCACCACCATGGGGTCCTCTTTAGATGTTTGGCCTTTGCACATGGCAAATTCTGTCCTTATTTTATGGGACACACCCACACTTCCTATAATATGATACTTCCAATTGTTCCCACAATTTTGAACATCTTTGCATGCTATCCTCTCATCGCAGGAATTACAGTGAATTTTTAGAATTGCAGCACGCGGTTCTATAAAGTTACTTTATATGCATCATTAAAATTTGCAAGATATTTTCACCTTATTTATGCACATAAGTTAAACTTCCAATATTCATTATTTCATAATCATGCTCCATACAATTTTTGTACTTAAATCATAGCATTCAATTAGACATGAATACCTTTTTCCATGCAATTGCTTTCCTTTTATTCATAGTAGTTCATGAATGATCTCATAACTGCCAATAAATCTATCATTTTAGTTATTAAATAATTTGCAATGCAGTAGTTATATCACAACCATGCATTCACAAAATGCATCTTTTATGTACCCACATATACCTTGGCCTCAAAAATCCAAGCGCTCTTTGGATGAATCCTTCTTTCAGAAGTTCTGACATGAGTATATATACATGAGGGTCATCTCCTCATGGAACTACAAGTTCACATGCAATCCTCCTCCACTTGTATATATATTACTCAACTGATACTACAGAACCTAACACCTCTTTGGGTGCTCCATGGTCGTTATCTTCCAGAGCCTAACACCTCTTTTGGGTGCTCACTAGTAGATTTGTCTTACGAAGCTCAAGCGCTTCCTTTTCGGACATCATAATAACTAGGGGTTATTCTCTTCATGGATCCCCCTCTCATTTGACATTCCCCTTACACGGCGTGAATGTGTGTGGAAAGAAGACTAACCAAATGTCTTACACCTGGGCATCCCCAACGATGCATACTGGTGCCTAGCTGGCTAGGGAAAACGCTATGTACCCCAAGTACATCCTTCCTCCTTATACACTTTTCTCAACTTTATACACATATTAATCTTCATATATTGTTGTCATTACCAGGTCAAGGTACCTGCAGCTATTCCACTAGTAATAAATCACAATATTTATATCATGGATTCTATAGAATCAATATTTCCATCTATCGTAGGTTTATTGTTTTTAGAACTGGAAATTCTCATACTTACTTAACATGCTATTGACACTATCAATTATCTACTATGGTCCACCATAAATGTAATGATTTAATTGATAACAACATCTTTCTAGTATTTCATAGTATAAAACGTATCATATTGATTTTAGATGCTACCTCATTGATTGGTCACTTACCAGGGGTTACACAACCCTAACACCAACCTATTGATCATAGATTGTTTGTCCTAGCCTTTATTAACAAGTCTATTGGTCACCTACACGGTGTCACCCACATCTCCAATCTATCCTTCTATGCCCTCGGTCCTGCAATTATTTTCCCTTGACCATATTATCATGGACAACAAGAATTCTTAGTGGTGGTTTAGTGCATATGTACAAATTTACTAAATTTTTCCCACTATGTAATATTATATGCATGCAAAACATCTTCATCTACACTATACCATATCCTTTAATATTCTTACTAGTGCATATGTATCTGAACTATCAAGTCTCTTGCATTTCATCATTCTTATGTCAAAGCTTATGTGCGTGGAATTCCTAAGAAATAAAAACATATTGGGAGGAGAGGAGTTGACTTATCATAGCAGAAGACTCCCTCTTCCAAATAACAATCGGTCAAATTTCACGGATTTTCTGGGACGACATCTGCCGCATAGCAGCTCTTGTCCTTTGTGATTATATGGTAGAAATCCTTTTGGGGAATTTGTTATTAGATAAATCTACTCAATCGGAATCAAGTCAGATCTCCCTAGTCCAAGTGGATCTAGAACAAATCAAATACAAATACAATCTACTTTCCTAGATCAATAAAAAATGCAAAGACACAGATAGATCACTTACCTGATATTCACAGATCCTCTTCTCTCTGTTGATCCAAGCTCCAGAATCTTCAGATCTACAGCTGCAAAACCTTGTAAAGCATGTGGAAACAAGCAAACAATATATGTGTATCCAAACATATAATTGATCTAAGCTAACAGTTAAGGAAGAGAGCTCTAAACATCATCAACACAACAACGTTTATGGAAAGAGATTTATATTAATGTAATCAAGGAGATACATAGAATTACATAGGAAAGAACATTACAACCTAGCCTTAACGCTGCAATATTCCATCCAACAATCCAATCCAAAGCCTCCAAAGAAAGATAGTAATCCACCTAGAAATTCCACTAGCACAAAAGTACCATAGACCTTCCTCCCTTCCAAATGGAGAGAGGGTTTAATTTATAAGGCTAAAGGGATAGAGTAGGTTGAGGATTAGGAGGAGGGATCAAAGGGATATTCCCCATAGGTTAGGAACTGAAATTCCACCTCACCTAGATAATAGGGATAAACCAACACCTCATCCACCTTTGAGAAGGATCTCAAATCTTCTTTTTTTTCCCTCTAAACATGATCGGTGCACTTTCCAAAAAGGGAAAAAGCGCCTTCAGTGCTCCTAGCAGTGGGAGACAAAGCGTCGGTGTCGGCGTGCCTAGAGTGAAGGGAAAAAGCGCCTTCGACACTCCTAGCATGAAGGACAAGAGCACCGACATTCCTAAAGAAGGAAAAAAACAAGAAAATCTCAACCTCAGTCAACTTTAGCAGAGAGAAAGGGATAAACCAACACCTCATCCACCTTCGAGAAGGATCTCAAAGCTTCATTTTTTTTCCCTCTAAACACGACCGGTGCACTTTCCAAAAAGGGAAAAAGCGCCTTCAGTGCTCCTAGTAGTGGGAGACAGAGCGTCGGCATCAGCGTGCCTAGAGTGAAGGCAAAAAGCACCTTCGATGCTCCTAGCATGAAGGACAAGAGCACTAACCTTCCTAAAGAAGGAAAAAAACAAGAAAATCTCAACCTCAGTCAACTTTAGCGGAGAGAAATTTGGGGATTAGGAAAAGGGTTAACACATGGATCAAGAGTGCAAGATTTCAGTGTAACAGAATCCTGCAAGTCTATCACTAAACCTTCCTTCAGGATTTTTCTTATTTGAATTAGCAACCTGTAATTTGGCCCCTTAGCTAAATATTTCCTTCTTTGAAGCTCTTGCACACCCTTATTTTTCCATAGTATTAACTTTGCAACTAGATTCCTGCAACCTTAGTCACCGTGCGACTAAGACTTTCACAACTGTCTTCTTCCCCTATAACAGAATGATTCATGCTTTAGTCAGGTCCAATTTTGGCTGACCCGCTAAATTTAATCAATCCGGTCAATGGTCCCTCCAGCACTCAATGAAGACGGACTTCATCCCTTTGGTGAACTCGATTACATAACTATTTTGTGCCCAACCTTTGCAATTAACCCTCTTGCTAGTTCATCGGCCAAATGAACTAACGACCGTACAATATAGATCAATGGTGGATGTCAATTGTTATAGGGAGTATTTTATAAAATATCGGTCCTGTCAAGATTTTCTTCTATTGCGCTAGTTCTCCCAGCAAAATAGTTCTCAGTCATTGATCTTCTGCAATATCATTCTTAATCGTTGATCTTCTTCCTCTTAGCAACAATTAATTTCCAACATCGCAACTCAAATCCTTTTTATCCTTCTTTCTTTTCAACCTGCTAAATTCCTTCAAGTCATTGATCTTTGCACCTTTAGATCTCCATCGTATGATCCTGAAGTATATAAAGGAGAAATATCAGCTTATCTCATTCACAATTTCTAGCTTTCGAAATCTCTCCTCAATTGTAGATCTGGTTGTACCATGATCTTAACCTTTCACATCGATCCTTGCAGTGATCAATCATTGATCTAGGACCCTGCAACGAGGTTATTTTGAACATATTTCCTTCATGAGACCCTCAATGGATTATTAAACTAACACCCATTCGATTGATCAGAGGATCGATCAACGAATATTTGTTTCTTTCCTTTTCGGAGGTCCTGAATTCACACCTAGGATTATCATTCATTAATAAAGGATTAAACAAACATTCAATCCATGAAATACACCTCTCAATAAAGTTATAATTTTTTACACATAGATTATTCCCAACTAGGCTATCCATACCACCATCCGTGGATCTTTTGGTATTCTGTGGGAAAAAATTTAAACTTATAACTTTCGGGTACACTAATTTAATTAGCCCCATGGGATTTTTTGACATTATCTAATCCCACGAAAGATTGAAAACAAAACCATTCCCAAATACAATTTATGTATCCTTTTTTTTAATTTTTTTAAAAGGATCCTTAATTAATAGGCATACTTCTCTATAGAGATAACATAAGCCATCTAATACTGCAAATATTTCTATTATAAAGTCTTCTCATCTTGTAGATAAGGCATGCAAGGTTATTGTTTTATATTGCATTCAAGTACCCCTTTCTTTACTTGAATAAATACAATAGAAATGCATATTCCAACTATATAAATGTTACGATATACATATTCCCCTTAAGTTCACATGCATGTTCTTACTCTTCCTCTTCATGAGTAATCAAGCACGTCTTGGAGATAACCTTCAAGTAAGTAAACACAGACTGGTGTTAGGAGATACTTATTATTTCATGAATATATAAAAAAAATCCTAGACAAGGCATATACGATATATTGGCCACAAATTTGTTCTTTGACTAAAGCATGTGGTTAATACATTCTAGTTATCTTTCAATTCCTATCTACTGATGTGTTTTGCAACCATGACTACCTACACTTGGTACTCACAACTCCTTGTCAAATATTGTTTGTATCATAAACTCATAAAGACAATCCTAAAATGAAATGGCAAGTTACGAATTAAATCCCATGGATTCTTGATACATCAAGATATTCTTTTCTCAATGTGTTACATCGTCAAAAACTCAATCCTAATTGTGCTTGCATGAGTATTTACTGATATGTACCTTAATCAAGATTCTTATAACTTCAACTTTAAGTCATTTAAATGTTTAGTACTGCCAATACTTTATTTTTATTGTGCCTTCTCTTTATCATACTTGATCTGGTATGCAATTAACCTTTCTAATATACTTTCAACAATTCAATTTCATATGATGAGCAACGGTATGCATGTAAAATATCATATGCATATTTCTGTAGTATATCCCTTTGATTTATATGCAATACTTTCTATCTAGCTAAGAAACAAAAGGGGTCATAAAAACCTATCACTTTTCACCTCATTACCCAAGCATAATCCTTCTCATAAATTATTCAAGAAGCCATTATCTATTAACTAAAATCATTCATGTAATGACCCTTATGCATACCTAGTTATCAATTTGTGACATCTTACCTCCTTAGTCTTATATCCATCATGCAATGTCCCAAGGACACTCATACATGCATTAATTGCCATACAAGCATCCCTTGTAGTACATCAATCAACTCATCAACCATCATACACCCATTAGAATACTTTAATCAGAATCCATCAATTTAATACAAAACCAGAGTACATAACCAGGACTCATCGAAAAAAAACAAATGATTATCATTTATCAAAAAATAGTTATTACATTGGTTTGCGCCATCAAAAACTAGATGTTCCAAAAAAGGGTGACAGAGTTGAAACCTGTGGCTCTAATACCATTTGTAATGTCCGCCAAATAACCTGCCTAAGATGCATATTTAAAAAGATTTCAAGTATAGTTTCTTTCACAAGGAATTTTCCTATAATCCTTCATAATAAATCATCCTTAATCTTAAAAGGTAAAGAACATAAAATTCGCACATAAAACATGGGCCTGGAGTCATTCCCTAAGTTTAAACAATACTGTAGCAGCTATTCCTCATAGGATTCTTCTTTCCGCATTCTGAAATAACTGGTCACTTTACGTCTTAACTTCTTCCTTCACTTTCCGCATTTCATCATGAGAGATACAGATTGCGGAAATCTTAGCCATTTTCCATTTCACTTTTTCCTTCCGCTTTCCGTATTTCCGCTATGTGGAACGCGGAACACGAAAATTCGACCTTCTTGTGACATAACACTATTGTTTCCGCCTTCCGCATTTCTTCTCTGTAGAATGCAGAACACAGAAACCCTGCCATTCGCATCTCCTAACACTTGTCTTTCCTCTTTCTGCATTTCTGCTACACGGAATGCGGAACACATAAACCCCACCAATCTCCTGGCTTAACAATTATCTTACCACTTTCATCATTTCCGCTATGTGGAATGCGGAACACGAAAACCCCACCAATCACATGGATTAACACTTTCCTTTTCGCTTTCAACATTTCCACTATGTGGAATGCGGAACACAAAAATCCCCGCCATTTGCATGTCTTAACCATTTGGCTTTCCGCCAGACTGGAAATGCGGAAAGTAGAAGCCTCAACATTCATAAGACTTAAATATTTGGCTTTATGCTTCCTCCATATACTGTGTAGGATACAGAAAGTGGAACCCTTAACCTTTTAGGCTTATCCAATAGGTTTTTTGCTTCTGCCTTTCCACAGAGCGGATCGTGGGTGCGGAAACTAGCTTGTAGGCTTGAAACCTTACAATATTACACTTGTTCGGTGGTGTTTTCCTTAGGACAAAGCATGGCTTCTATAACCTCAGAAGCCCTGCATCTAGGATGCAGTCATACTACTTCAACCTAACAAGAGCATACCTTTCCCGAAAACCAAAATCAGCTAAACGTTATAGTGAAATAAAACAGAGTAGGTGCATTCCCTTTCCATGGGTCTATGCATCCAAGGAAATCATAACCAGTTCTTAACATAACAAGAATACTCCTCTTTATAGAATGATAAGACGTGTAAGCAAAGCCTCAACCAGAGTAGGTGTATCCTATCATCGGTAAGCTATATAACCAAAAGGCATCCCTAGTCATTATAAATAGGACAAGGACATTCCTAGTGTATGATCAAAGCTCCCATCAATAGGCTTGGAGTTGTCCTTTATAATTTTTATCAACACTAAAACTTACACTCCAACACATACAGGCATACCGTAAGCCTATTTATCAGAGGGACTTTATACATCAAATGGGTGTCTCTGCACAGAGACCAAAAATCGCTTATTGAGTTACCATTTACCAAAAGCAAGGCATCATCATTCAAAACCAGAATTATGAGTGCATTGGTCCATAAGCATCATTCTCATTAATAAATCTAGGGCTGCTAATCCATCATTTCAGTATCATTGAAAACACATACTTAGGAATAACTAAACATACCCTGAGTTCAATAGAATGACATAAAAAAACCAGTAATCCAGGAGAACAAACTACCATCATTCAAACAGAGTATGAAAACACGCCAGTGTTCAAGAAACATTTTCATCACTACATTAATTCTGGCATTTATCATCAAAATAGAATCATGGAAACACGCATTCACACAACTGCAGCTATACACTGATCTTAGTAAAATGTAGAAACGTCAAACCAGAAATTGAACCTATTTGTAGAATGATCCACAATGAAAAGGGAACAACTGCATTCCACCCAACCATAGATTAGGAATAGAGGTTCTCTCTGTCGTCAATCACCCTCGAGATAATTTTGCATGTCAAGAGTGGTGACAGTCAACTCGTTCCAATTCTATAGTGAGGAACCCTTTGTCTTACACAAAGAGTATCTCCTTCAACTTACCTAACGCCATGGGCTCCTCCATCCAGCCCCCTCGCAGCCTAATGAGTGTCGTTCTCTTTATAGTTTGATCCTAGGTCTTTTGCAGATCCCAGAATATCTGTTCCACTACCTTTTCATTTCCCAGGGTATGTATTGTGCCATAGTGGCCTTCCCACGCCTAGTGCTACTATCTGAGAATGACCCTTCTCGTCCCCCCCACTCTTCACATGCATAATTTCTCATTCAACATGGTTGTCTCTATCATTCATATTTTTCATGTAAGCATAATGTTTCAATTACACTTTTCCTCTAAGGACCAATTGGCATATCCTAGGTCTGCCAATCATTTATAAAAATAAAATAGTCTTAAAAATTATTACAAATAAAGTTTATCACTTGGGGATATTATAGAATCTATATATCCCATGATATCATCAAATTGATTTAAGCAGAGATGTCACCTTTGACAAAGATACAACTTTCTAAAAATAAAAGAAAGATAAGGAAGATGAAGAGGAGCACGAAACTCCCGAAGCTGCAGAATGTCCTAAACCAGTTAGGAATGAAGAAGAAGAATAGATGCTCGAGGATCATGCCATGAAAGAATCTCAGAGACTTAAATAATTACCCACTAAAATGGTCTCATGTAAGAGAAGACTTTCCTGGGCTCATGAAGTAATCGAAGAAGAAAAAAGACATGGTGTTCTAGAAGGAACCATTAGAGAAAGAAACAAGCCAAATCCATACCCTATTTATGTATCTTTGATGTGTGATCTTGTTGATAAAAATCCAACATGTTTTGAATAAGCAACAAAGCAAAAGAAGTGGGTTGATGCAATGGTCGGGGAATACCAATCCATTATAAAGAATAATGTATGGGAAATAGTACCAAGACAAAAGTACAAGTCAGTGGTATCCTCGAAATGGATCTTCAATACAAAGCATGCAATAGATGGTAGTATAGAGTGGTACAAGGCAAGATTCATAGCTCGCAGATTCTCATAAAAGGAAGGAATTGACCATGAGGAGACCTTTGCACTAGTAGCTAGGTATACCTTAATTAGAGCCATCCTTACCTTGGCATCTCTAAATGACTTGATAGAAGAAGAAGTATATATCGAACAACCACAAGGTTTCGAGACTGATGATTAGGAAACTCATGTATGTAAACTCAAGAAGGCATTGTATGGGTTAACGCAAGCACCCAAAGCATGGTATGGAAGAATCAATGGATTCCTGATGAGTTTGGGCTTTACCAAGAGTAAATCAGATTCCAACCTCTACTATAAAGTTGAGGTTGATGGATTTATTATATTACTACAGTATGTAGATGATCTATTCTTAACAAGAGAAGATAAGCCCATCATCGAATATAAGAAGAAGTTCCCTGCAGAATTTGAGATGAAAGACCTTGGAATGATGCACTATTTTCTAGGTCTTGAAGTATGGTAGTATCGAGACGATATTTTTCTAGACCAAGGAAAATATGCAATAGAAATACTAAAGATATTTAGGATGATAGATTTCAAGGCTATGACTACTTCGATGACAACAAATTTGAAACTATTGAATGATGGCACTTCAAAAGAAGTAGATGCTACCTTATATAGACATATTATTGGTTCTCTGATGTACTTAACCAATACAAGACCAGATATATGTTTTGTTGTAAACACTCTAAGTCAATATATGGTGAATCCCAAACATATTCGCCTAGTAGGATCAAAACATGTGATGAGGTATCTACAGGGGACTTTAGACTATGGTATCAGATATGCATCAAACAGAGATATCAAATTACATGGATTTATAGATTCAGATTGGGAAGGAATTACCAAAGATAGAAATAGAACTTCAGGATGTTTTTTTAGTTTGGGATCATGCATGATCTCATGGTTCGGTAGAAATAAGTCTAGTATTCCACTTAGAATGGCAGAGGCTGAATACATTGCATCATGTTCAGCATGTAGTGAAGCAATATGGCTTTGCAAGATGTTGAAAGGATTATTTGATGCAGAGATAGATGTTACTGATATCCTTTGTGATAATCAAAGTTGTATTAAGTTGACAGAAAACCCTATGTTTCATGAGAATTCGAAACATATCAAAGTTACATATCATTCCATCCAGTATATGGTACATAAGGGAGTTGTAAAGCTCAAGTATGTTCCTACAAAGGAACAAGTGGCAGATGTGTTGACTAAGCCTATGTCTCATGTAAAGTTTGAATACTTTCGAGACAATCTTGGCATAGTATGAAAGGACCTCCCTCGAAAGAGAGAGTGAAGAAAGATAGTAGAAGGATGCAGTGGTGGCAGCTCAAACTAGAGTAGGGTAAGTCTAGTTAGGCTTGTTGGAACGAAATGGTTAGTAATTCAGACGAGGCCTATTGATCCTAGGGGGATTATTATTTCTGGCTAGGCCTATTTACCCTAAGAGGGTTAGTAAGCCAGAACAAGGCTTGTTGTTCCCCAGGAATATCCATCTATCTAACTAGGCCCGTTGACTCGAAAGGGTTAGTAAGTTAGACAAAATGTCCAGATGGATATACTAGAGAAATCACCTGGATATTTCTCCAAGAAAGTTCGAGGGAAAGATATAGTTTCAGTATTCCTATATTGATGTAGTACGTTCAGTACTTTCATAATGATGTTGTTGAGCTGATTTTTGAGATGATTGTCGAGATGGTTTCAGTATTCCTATACTGATGTAGCAGGTTCAATATTTTCATACTGATGTTGTTGAGATAGTTTAAGTATTCCTATACTGGTATGGCAGGTTCAATATTTACATACTGATGATTGTTGAGATGATTGATGAGATAGTTTGAGTATTTATATATTGGTGATGATTGTAGTAGGTCTTTCTCCCTTGCTACAGGCATGAACGACTCCCTTCCGTCTATAGGATGGAAGAGTAGGGTTCTTGTGAGAATGAAAATAAAAACAAAAAGGAAATGAAATAGAACCCTGCAAACAAGGTTAGGCTCCAGAACCCTGCATGAAATTGTTAGCAAACAAAAAAAGAGTTGCAAGGAATCAATGGGAACCTGCAGCAAACTATTAGAACATAAACATGCAAAAAAAATATGTTAAACAACTACAATAAATATGACAGAAAATAGAAAATGATACCTTCTATGGGTGGAAATGGGCCACCATGCCCTAGCTGGGGGAGTTCCTCTCTTAGGAATGGGGAGCTATGGCTCAATGGAGGAATGGAGGAGAGGGAGGGTGAATGGATTGAGAGGCAAATTGTCTCAAGGCACTAATATGGGAAGCATAACGATAGGGAGTGAAGGAGTGATTTTAAGGTGACCCCCACCCCTCTATTTGTACTTTTTCTTAGGATTTTTAGGGTTTTAAGCCCCTGGTTGGGGCTTTAGCCCCTTTTTTGGGATTTTTCCCCCTTTCCCTCAATCTTTAACTCTTTTGGGGGTCTTAAGCTCCTTTGAGGGGTTTTAGCCCCCTTTTGGAGGCTTTAGCCCCTATGACAGCTATTTTGGCTCGTTTTAGGTCTTTTTAAGCCCTTTTTCATATTCTTAAGCCTTCTTGAGGGTGTGGGGGTCAAATGGGGTCAAATGAGGGTCGTGCATGGATGTCCTTGGGTGGTGTAGGTTATGTAGAGATTAGTGAGGGATTTTTTGGGTTAACAATGATGATGTTGTTTCAACATTTTAATCTTGATGATGATCATGTTCCAACATCTCTATGTTGGTGATGCAGATGATTATCTAGCATCTATTGATGATATTGTTTTAACACTAACATGCTAATGATGTTTTTGTTGTTGTTTTAGTATTTACATACTGATATTGTAGATGATGTTTCAGTATTTACACACTGATGTTGCAGATGATGTTTCAATATTTACTTACTAATGTTGCAGATGATGTTTTAGTATTTACATACTAACGTTGCATAAGATGTTCCAGTATTCGCATACTACTTTGGCAGAAAATGATTCAGTATTCACATACTGATGTTGCATAAGATGGTATAGTATTCATAGAATATGATTAAGTATACACATACTGATGTTGTAGAAGATGATTTAGTATCCACATCTTGATCTTACAGAAGATGATCTAGTACACATAGAAGATGATTCAGTTCTTACATACTGAGGTTGTAGAAGATGATCCAACTGAGATTGATGATGAAGATGTATGATGGTGTTCCAAAACTTCCTATGACATATAGAGATTCACCATTTAGATGTACAATTGTGGTAGTAGGTTCTACCTTGGTTGAATACCTTCCTAGTTAAGAGGGAGTGTTAAAGTATTGTAACTTCGAAAGATATTCCAGATGTATTGATTTTATTCCTCCATTAGGAGATGGGTTTGGTCATGTAAGAGTCATTGAAAGAATCTATGTAAACCTATGGATGTAAGTTGGGTCAATAGTACCCTAGTATCATTATAATAAATATTATTTTTGGTGGTTTTCTAGAAAAGTCGACCATGTCAGTTAGACAAGTCATCCCTGTTAGGTCCTAGGTCAAGTCAAGTGACAAATATAAATAGGGAGGCTCTCTTATTCATTTGTACACACTCACTCAATCAAGTTTGCAAGAGAGAGAAGAACAAGTGTGCCAGAAAGAAGAGAGAAGTAGCTGTCTAGGTTTTACACTGCTCTGGTTGAGTTCTATACTAAGGAAGTTTTGTGGGGTTTTCTCCCTTGTAGTTTCCCTGAGGAAAATATTTGTGCTCTTTGTGTTACTGTACTTTTTGTTCTTTCAGTGATCATACTAGTGAAATTTTTTTTAAGATATCATCTAAGCAATTAAGAAAAACTTAATACTATCAATTTTAGAAACTTATGTTGTATTAAGTTCAGAAACTTATGTGTTATTAACTTAGGATACTTGTGTTGTATCAAGTACGGAAATTATGTTGTATTAAGTTCAGAAACTTGTGTTGTATTAAGTTCAATAATTTTGTGTTGTATCAATCTAGGACATTTTGTTGTATCAAGTCCTACTCATGAAATATGCTTGTAGTATGACCTTGTGTTGTATCAAGGTCGGAACCTTGTGTTGTATCAAGATTGGAGTCTTGTGTTGTATCAAGATGATATAGCTTGTTTTGTATCAAGCTATGAATTATGTTGTATCAATTAATGAGGTTATACTATGTGGTGTATTACTAACCATGGTAATTTGAGATGGATAAAGCGATTAAGTCTCCTCTAGAGACTAATCACCTCTATAGTGAATTACTTTAGCATATGAAGATATGGTCTGGGGTGATATATATGATCATCAGTATGTGTGAGAATTCTTCGGAGTATAATATGGTATGATAAATGATTAAAAACATAACATGGAGTAATATAAAGATATAAGAAATAAAGATATTATAAGAGAAAGAGAATTCGAATTTACCATGTAGATGACTAAGTGAACTCAAGTTATAAATCTTCAATTAAATATGAATACCTCAATCAGTGCTTTAGTTAAAGAATCACTTGAACTATTAAAGATCAACATTCAGTTAAGTAAAGAAGGGCTCAATGTTCATCAATCAACAAGATTCAGTTAATAATGGTTAACTAAGAGATTAAAGAAAGATGAAATAGTTAACTAAAGTGTTTACACTTTAGTTAGGCTAATAGAAGACACTTAAGTTAATCAAAGGATTACACTTTAGTTAAAGAAAGTGTGTTGTGTGTGACACTTGAGTTATTGCACTATGACACTTATGTTATCTTATTAACTAAGTGACTAGTATTTAGTTGGATATTGAGTTCACTCCAATGTCAGATAACTATTAATTAATATCCATGATTGATGGTATGGCACATTAGTTGTCCATGATGAAGATTCAATGAATGAATTGATTATTCGAAAAAGACAACTAAAAATTCTAATGCATGTGTGGATAATTATCATGCAACCATAACTAGGGTTTGCATGACAATCATTATGGATTGTTATTAATATGTGAGGAATATGGCAAGTTCATGGCAGTTGTAATAGGGGATCTCTCTTCTTTATTGCTCTGTAGTCTCTCTTATCGTGAAATTGCTTATGTTGTAAAAGTAATACTTTGCAATCTATGTATTATACTTTGAAGAATTGTTGGGGTTTTTCATCATATCTATAATGAGAATTTTCTCCACGGTACATCTTGTGTTGTGGATGAATTATTATGTGTGATTGAATTGTTAATTGTTATAGGTCTTGGGCATGTCATTGATAAAAGTTTTAAATTTCAAGAATATCCATTATTGGTCAAAACTTTAACATGGTATTATAGCGTAGGGCATGAAGGAGCTTATTTTTTCCCACACAAACTAAATCCTACGTGATCTTTAGGAGTTGAGCAAAATCTTAAAGCTATGGCATCGATCTCCGTCCAACTGGAAGACGACTTGAAGGTACTTACAACTTCAACACATGGAAGGCAAGGGTGTTAAGCATTATTGAGGAGCATGATGTAAATTCCTATGTGACCTTAGTAAGTAAGGAGTATTTTTCCAATGCAGGGATAATTCAAGATCAAGTCAATATGCACCATTCTCGTCAGTTTTTAGGAGACAAATTTCGTGGAGCATTTATGATCAATTCGTGATGAATCATACAAAATCGTTGAAAACCCACTTCCCAAATTGGTCAATTTATCTTTTTATCAAGCATATTTAAAAAAATCTCAACTATTTGAGAGATATGATCAGGTGTTTGAAGATGAAATTTTCATAATTCGCATTATGGTCGTCTTTCAAAAAATGGACGAATTGGTTGAACGACTGAGGGATTTATGGATTGGATATTATCCTTCTTAAATGGATCTTTTATGTAATGAGATACTAATAGAGTTTATACTCATTCTGATAAGAGGATGATGATTGTTGGAATAATTTTTTCCTGAAGAAGAGCTTTCACTCTAGGTTATATAATATCTAGTTCCCCATGTAGATATTTTCTACCTCCTTCATGCACTCAAATTTGTAAAGATATCAAGACTGAGGGAATCCAATAATATCCAAAATGAAGTAGAGATAAAGAGGGAGAACAAAAAACAATAAAATATAACTACTTGTATTTTGTTTATTATATGCTCTATAGATCTATATGATTTTGAATGTTTTCATTAAGTCATATAGAGATTCATATTAATGGGATTAGGAATTGTGAGCATTTATGGTTTTTGTATTTCCTTTATTGGAAAATAACAAAATTCATAAGATATGAATATAAATCATGCAAGATTGTTTCATAAGATATGAATATAGAGCTGCAAGATTGTTTCATATGATATGAATATAAAGCATGCATGATTGTTTCATAAGATATGAGAATCGAGTTGTATGATTGTTTCATAAGATATGAATATAGAGTTACATGATTGATTCATGAGATATGAATGTTGGGCTCCATGATTATTGATTAACATATGCTTTTATAAAATTAGATTTTGTTTTATTACAATCTGTATTCTTGGGATTAGGAATGATGTTATGGTACAAAAATGATTAAAAGCACATGTTACAATATTTCTATTTATTCGTAAATAGAAAACTCATGTTAGGAAGAACGAGGGGTTGTATAAATCTTCATGAGATCTAAATATAACACTGATATATAATTGCAAAAATTTACATGAAATATCAATGGGGTTATGTTGAAACATTGATTTGATGTGTACATAACTATATGAACCACTAAAAATACATTGAAGTATTCATGCGGTTAAAATTCATGAGATATGGTTATACTGAAAAATTAGTTAAAATGTTTTGCATGTCAGTTTGTGTTGTTTGTCATTTTATTGAAATGAATGGATTATGCAAGGTTTTTAATAAGTTGATTGAGTTTGGATTGTAAGGAAAAAATATATGCCCTGACCTACAAGTAAAAATGACAAGTATTGAATGAGGATTAATTCCAATGGGTGATCTTAAAAGAGAGCGGGATGTTATGAAGAAAGGAGCTTCTCATAGCAGATCGAAAGGTTCCTATGTATTAGGAAGAAGTCAAAATAGAAGCTTTATTCCTATTATGAGAGATGTGAAGACTCTTAAAGATAGTTAAATTATCTTATTTTCATTCATGTTTTAAGAAGAGATTCATACATAGATGAGCATGAGTCTCCGTGATGGAGGACCCAGATTATGATTCTCACATCCTGATGGTGAGAGGGAGTAGCTAAATTCGCTAGCTCATGAAGAACCAATAAAATTGGTTGATGTACCTTGTGTTAAGAGGAGACATACATGATGCTCCTATTGAGAAGGAAGATGGGAATTGTATTCAAGAATCTTGTTATGATTCTTATGATTAGTGGTGTGGCAGTCACCAAGAAAATATTTTCCTCAGTTAAGGAAAATGTGCAGTAAAAGATCCTGAAGATTTTCAGGATGATGGGCTATAAATCCAATGTAGCATACCCTCTGCTACTTTGATCCTTGAAACAACAAAAAAAAACATACAAAGTAAATGTGAATGTGCAACTCTGTGACGAGAAGCTCAACCCCAATAAAAGAATTGAAAGTATTATTAAGTTGAATTATGTTGCTAGATAAAATTGATATCATAGCTTTGGCTAAAGGAAGTATCATTAAGAGATTTTAGTTAAGCTAAGAACCTTTATTTCAGGGGACTATGTGGTAGTTACCATAATTATAGATGAAAAGATTATATTTTGTGCTCTATGCAATAGTACTAATAATAAATTAAGTGATGGTTATTTAATCAGATAGGTTAAGCAATAATACATCAAAAAGAAATAAAATTATATTAAGAATTACCATATTTTAGTTAGGGTTCAACCAACTGAAAAAGATGGTTAAGAGAGGAAAAACGTAGGCCATGGGAGGTGAAGGGGGAGAGTCGAGTACCCTTGGAAAAAGAAATGGATTGAATGACCTTTCTTGAGATGAAGTGTAGTGCATAACTTGATTAACCGGTGGGATTCCCTTGGTGTATGACAAGAGTACTTTCCTGAGTGAGATATAGCTAACAGTCAGCATGAGGAATGAGTATAATTAATATATGGTGTGACAGTTGGTATGAGAAAGGGGAAGAAAGACCAATATTTCGATGGTATTAACCGACATGGGAGGGATGGACTTGAATGGGGGAGAGAGTCGAACCCCAATGGAAGATATGGATTCCTTATTTCTTCAAAAAGTACACAAACTACTTTCCACGTAATTATCACACCTACTAGTTGAAAAATGTTTTTATTTATTCGATTATTTTGTTATTTATTCGATTATGTTGAGAAATTTCAATTTAATATATACAAGTTTGGAAGGTAATTATGAAACACAGTCCTTGACTCTAAACTGAAAAAAAAATAATGATGAACACTTAATATAAGTATAGTGGACGATGGACATAGCTCAACCCACGAACCTTAATGTTTGAAAAACTTTGTCCTTTGTGTTATATAGTTATAAAAATGATGGTGAGAGACTAAGCGCATATATATAGAGAGAGAGGGAGGAAAGTTTAATATAATCTTCATTTGGATAATTTAAATGAAGAGTGTTTTTGAGTATTTTTAAATGATAATGACCATATGAAATGCCTTACAAAAAGGTTAAAAAATATTTTGTAATTTTTCTCTATGAAAAATATATATCTTGTGGGTAAAGGGAAGTACTATGTAGCAGATGTACTGCAGAAATGTAAGCTTTTTTTATTGACAAATTAATAAAAATATGAATAATTTTTGGTGGGCATGGCCTCTAGTTGGGGATGAACCACGTATATTGGTGTTCTTCTCTTGCTTTGTGCCTTATTTTTGTATTTTGACCCAAGTAATTCTCCACAAAATTGTATTGCTAAAAAACTGTCCATTTTCTTGTTTGTACATAATGAATGGTTATGGAACATGTTATCTAATTATAAATACTAAGACTTAACACACAAGAGGTATACAAATTTCGATAATATGTGAGAAACTAAAGTAATAGTATTTGGTTATGGAACACATTATCTAATTATAAATACAAAGACTTAACACACAAAAAGTATTCGGATCTCGATGATATGTGATAAACTAAAGTAATAGTATTGTGAGTGACGAACAATAAATGATGTACTTCAGTACTGAAGAATGTTCAATAAGCCCATGAGATATTCAGTGATAATAAATATACATTTAAGTTATTATGTGTGGAAACTTATCTAGGAAGTTTTATCTTACACCCCTATGCTTAATAGTGTGTTTAGTTTTAAAGGGAAAATATTATTATCCTGTAAAGAGAACATTAATATGATGTTGAATTAACGTAGAATTTTACTATAGATTCTCATGTATATATGAGGAAGAAAGGACAAAGGTTTTAATTTTATTATTTAAGACTATAATTATAGTTTGTGAACATACGGTGATGATGATGATTATATGAACTAAGAGGAAATTTCTACATATTGGTTGCATTCAATTGGAAGTTGTATATAAAGCAAAAGTTGTTTTACAAAGAGCTCATTTTAATTAGGGTTTTATGATAGAATTCAGTTCATATATTAGTATATTAAATTACATATCCTTCTTTGTATGTGAATATAGAGTTGTTCCTATTTGATATGACAAATAATATTTGGCATCAACATTCTTGGAAATTCTAGAGATGTTTAAGAAAGAAATTATACCCCGTTTCCATGAAAGTGGTAAGGTAGAAATTGGGTCTGTTACAAATGGTATCAGAGCAGGTTCTCAACACTTGGACCTAATTGACTCAGCTACATACAGTTATGTTGTGAAATTTGTGAGTTGAAAATGAGAATTCATGTTTACCTATTGGCATGAATTCTATAGAAATATTATTGTTTTAATGTTAGTGATCATCAAAGTACATGAACTAGTTCACTTAGAATCATGTCCTTGAATGCATGAAGCTATTTGCATAAACTAAAATGCAAATATATATGCTTGAATATTGAAGTGTTGTATGACATAGAAAAAGTGATATGTTTGATTTCATTAAACTGTAAGGCATTGTAAATTAGAAAAAGAATACATTACCATATTACAGTCACTCGCATTAACATACTTAAGTAAAGACATTTTATGACACCTTACATGTTTAATGATAAGTAACGTGCAATTTTATGTCTAACTCGCTGAAATATTTTCTAGTAGAGTTAAGTGCATAGTGAGTTTACCTATGATAAATGACTCATGAATACATGATGTATTTAAACTAGTAATTACTTGAACAATTTCATAGGTATTCAAGATTACGACAAGTAAGGTAAAATTTATGATTAGCATATTAAAAGACAAAGTTAATGAGTAGCATATGAAAGTAGAAGTAAGTAATACAGAATTGTCAACATGACAAGTTAAAGAATAAGGACATGACCTTGATTTCATGTAGAGTATGTATGATAGTTGTACAAGGATTGTGCATAAATATAGGTATCAATATGTCTAGATTGTGCATTTTGTAAATATTGGTGTTTAAATACATTAAGGAGGAAACTTGTTAATATGTAACTTTTAGATTTGTTTAATTTTGCGTTAACAAAAGAGAACCTGATGTGAATAATGTTTGCAAAAAGTTGTTAGTGTAATGTATAGGTACATGTTTTAACAAGAAGCTTCGCTCAACTGAAGCAAAGGTAATGGAAATTGGTAATGTAGATTCAAGATTATATAAAGTAAGGTACAATTTTTACCTAAAGTGCAAGACAAAGAAAAGTAGCTAGGACTAAACTGTCAAGAAAATAATGCATTGATATTATACAAAAATGCATTTGGTTGCATCAAGATTTTATGAGCATTCAAATAGGAACTTGTTATCACATAGTTGCTTTATGAGATTATGATGAAAATAATTTATGGTAATAAAATGTGAGTAAAGAATGTAGGTACTAAAAGTTGCAAGAAGCATCGCCACATGGGAATCAATAAGATAAGTGAGGCCAAAATATGAACTCCTCGATGGAAAAAGGTAATATCTAGAAACTTTATGATTCCTTGATTATTATGGAAGGTTAGAAATGAGTTATCATTCGATAAAACAATTGCATTTGTGGCAAAACCTAGTTTAGAAAATTTGATATGCCAATAAAATACTTTATAAGAAGTTTTAAAAATTTCTACTGAAATGTTCAAGTATGGTAACAGTAACATTTTTAAGAATGCATAGCTATCTATATGGCATACCTATTTTTAGAATATAATCCATCAGGATTATTGTAAATAAATAAATAAATAGGAATTTGAATAGTTGCATGAGAAGGTGAAAAAGCTGGTTCTCAACCGCCTCATTGTAATGTATAAATCAATGTTTTTGGCCATGAATAGAATTGAATCGGGAGTTATACCTAACAAGTTGTATCAGAGCAGGGATGTCTGCCATAACTCCTTCCTGCCATTCTGCATGCCAGACCTTCGTTCTGCCATATCTATTTCAGGTTGCTTTCCCATCGCCAATCTACCCCTGCGCGCATTCATTATGTGCCTTTTCTGCTCATACGTTTGAGGTATACCTAACCCTAAGTTGTAACCACGCTCTCCATTCATCTTCTGTTGTGTATGCTGTGATATATGTCCGCATTTTTATGAAGAGACTGCGATCTCCTCCAAATTTGAATTATCTGCTCCAGTCCATATTGTTGGAGAATGTGCTGAAGTTTGAGACTGCGTTGAACTGATATCTCACCACTGCGTTATGAGGAGTCTGTACATTGTGTTGTGGAGATGAATGATTGAAGTCATATATATGCCACTTACTGTTTATTAGGGTTTCCTTTCACGCCCCCTTGTCTTAGAACTAGAGGTTGGAGCTTCGACGATCTCTACGCTCTGGATGTTGCTGCAGCAGCATAGAAGCAGTATTATTATTATATAATATTACTGCGTTGAGAGACTGCTGCGTGGAGAGATTGCAGCCTGTGCGTGTAAGCTGGTGATTTGAAGGGAGAAAACTGGTGATTTTGAGCTATTTGACGGTGAAAACTGATTATTTTCAGTGTTTTTGATAAAGATTCCTCTTGGAAGTGGAGCTGCGACCTGTGCGTGAAGGCACTCTTGTGCATGAAGTGCGTGGAGGTGAAGACTGTTCTCTTCATGAGCATGGAGGTAAATATTTTGTGATCTCGCTGGATTTCACAAACCCTAAATTTACCCTAGACTGCTACGTGCTTTGAAAACCTGTGTGGAAAGACTGGACAACATCACCTGCATGGAAAGACTGGACAAAAAGGTGGAGAAGATGAAGCACGGTGCTGAAGACACTAGTCTTTACTCGCTGATGTATTCACGCGGTACAGAATATAATGCTGCGACTTCATAATAGCGTGGAGACCTATCAGTGTTTATGCTGAGTGATATATTGTATGTTGCGTACTTGAAGACCGATCTCAGACTGAATGCTGAGACTGATATGTGCAAATAATGTATGCTGCCTGTGATTGTATACCTTGCGTGGAGTACTAATTCAAAGAGCTGCGTGGAGTGCTACGCCCTTACTTTGGAGCCTGGTGACCTCAACCATTGAAGCTGCAAGCTGTGGGTTAGATGCATACTGTTGTCGACTGCCTGTGAAGGCTGCGTTGGAGGTAAAATCTTGATGATGTATGCACTTATGTTGGAAGTGCATAAAACCTAATTTCTTCCCACATCTGCGTGGAGTCTGCAATTTTCATTCACATTGTTAGTGTTTATTATAAATTGTTATAAACTGTGAGCTGGAGAGATAATATAGGGCTGTGAATTCATACAAGGATTTGCAGACTGCATAAACCCTATTTTTTCCCTATTTTTTTGCGTGAGTTTGCTGTGGCGCTGAAGTATACCGGGCATGAGCTGAATGGGGCGTCTTTGGCCCAATTTTTAATGTATGAGTTCATATTTTGAAGAGAAAATAATTTAATGTATGAGTTCATGTTTGTTTCCAAGACGAGCACATGAATTATGAATTGAGTATAAGTTTGGGCCTGTGATTGTTGTATGGGCCTGTGATTCTGGAGAGTTTTATATATATCTGCGTTGAGATTGAAGAGCTACCTGCGTTGGTGGAAAGTGCTGCCTGAGTTGAGCTGCGTGGAGCTGAATTTGTTGATTGAAGCTGCGTGGAGAGAGATATTCATGCCATTACCAATTGCATGAAGCTAGTTCATGCCCTCATTCAGCTTGTGACTGATATATAGTGCTTGCTGCGTTGAAGGCTGTGTTTTATGCTGAAGAATATCATCTATTTCTAGTGACTGATATATATTTTGTATTGACTAATATATCTGCTATAAACTTGCATTGTACACCTTGGCAGAGACTGTAGACCTGCAAGGTTATTGTTTTTCTCTTTGTCATATTAAGATCAATATTGTAAATTAAACTAATAGTTGTAAAAATGCAATCTATAGCACCTATTGTTGGTGATGTCCTCAATGGCAAGGAAACATATCCAAAATGGTCTAGAAATATCAAGAAATCAAGCGAGCCTGTCGAAGAATCCCTTGAATTTGTTCAAAAAACAAAGAATCGGTTCAAAGACCCTTCCAAGGGAGATTGCAGCAAGAGAGGCAGAGGGGGCAGAAACAACTCCAGAAAAAGATCAGATTTGCAGTGTAAACATTGTGGAAAGACTGGGCACACATCAGATCAATGTTGGGCTTCGTGGGACTCCATCAAAGACAAGCACAACCAAAAGAAAGATGACCAAGATGCTAGTAAATCTTCTGATTCTTGTATTGTTGCACATTGTAATCTTGGAATTAATGAAATGACGTCTCTTTCATCTTATAAAGATTGTTGGCTACTTGATACTGGTGCAACATCACACATGACATTTAGAAAACACTGTTTTGAAGAACTGAATGAAACAATAGATGGCATAGTTTACTTTGCAGATAAGTCAAGT
Source organism: Pseudotsuga menziesii (assembly GCA_001517045.1). NCBI lineage: Eukaryota > Viridiplantae > Streptophyta > Pinopsida > Pinales > Pinaceae > Pseudotsuga > Pseudotsuga menziesii. Next base: position 326,892 of record LPNX011200389.1, read on the forward strand.
ATTAAACCAAAGGGAATGGGAACCATTCGACTGAACATTCCTGGATTCCCTGATTTCTTGTTGAAGAACGTTCTCTATCTTCCAGAGTTGCAGAGAATCCTACTGTCCTTGGTGGAGATTCGACAGCAAGGCCATTCCATCCACATGTTTGATGGAATCGTCAAAATAAGAAAGTCCTCTGACAACCAAGTCATCATGGCTGGATATGAAGACGGGAAGCTGCTGAAGCTCAAGGGTTCATCCTCAAGATTTCAGAACTATGCTTACCTCTCTCAGCATGGAGAAGGTAATATGTCATCTAGCTCATTGTGGCATGCAAGATTTGGTCATCTAAATTTTAACAGTCTTCGTTTGTTGAGAAAGAATGGTGTATTTGGCTTGCCCACCATTCCTAAAGAGAAGAATAAATGTGATGCATGTATATTAGGGAAACATAGTAAGCTGCCATTCCATGAATCTAATTTCAGAGCAAGTAGGAAATTAGAATTAGTACATTCTGATTTGTGTGGCCCAATGCCAACTCCTTTAGCAAATGGGAATAAGTATTTTATGACATTTGTTGATGACTACTCAAGAATGTGCTGGATTTACTGTTTAAAGACAAAATCAGAATCATTTCAAACATTCAAAGACTTTCATGCATTGATTGAAAAACAAGCACAATAAAAAATTGGTACACTTCGTACTGATAATGGGAAAGAATACAATTCAAATGCTTTTGAAAATTATCTTCGCCAACATGGTATTGCACATCAGACTACATTTCCCTACAATCCTCAACAAAATGGTGTAGCAGAAAGAATGAATAGAACCATAATGAATATGGTTCGCTCAATGATGTTTTTCAAGAATGTAAAACTAATGTTTTGGGGTGATGCAGTAAAATGTGCAACATATTTGAGAAATAGAAGTCCCTCAAATGATCTTAATGACAAGACTCCACATGAAATGTGGTTTGGCCATCTCCCTTCAGTCAGGCATCTCAGAGTTTTTGGTTCCACCTGTTATGCCTTGATTCCAAAGGAGCAAAGAAACAAGCTTGGTGCACGAAGCAGAAGATGCATTTTCCTGGGGTACGGAGAATACTCCAAGGCATACCGTTTGTATGATGAGGTAAACAAGAAATTTATTATTTCTAGAGATGTCATTTTTCTTGAAACTAATAAAAATGACCAGTCCATTGAGAGACAACTTGATCATTTGGAAAATTACCCTCATCCAAAGACATATTCTGAAAATGAAAATGAAATTCCAAATCTTGAAGGGGGGATTCCTATTCTGGATCAACCTTTGGAATTTCCATATGAAGCACCAACTCCTCCGCATGAAGAAGTTCCTTCTACTTCACTTGAACAAGAGGTTCAACTGGATGATGTGACTGAGAGAATTGAAAGACTCTCAATCAATGATGAAGCACCACCAGTTGATCAACCAGGACCATCACGGAAGATTCCTAAATGGGCCACAAAGACACTTCAAAGTGTCCATCTAGATGAAGTTGGAAAGACGGGAACGAGAAGTTCGAAAAGACATGAAGATGGAGGAGGAGCAGATAATTCAAGTGATGACATGGATGTATC